>NPHW01005049.1:0-32969 GCA_002240705.1 Elaphomyces granulatus | reverse complement strand
ACCACCAGAAGTCGTGTCAAGGTGTAAAATAGCTCAAATCAATTAGGAGATTCCGCTCTACAAATACTCATGAGTAATATTTCTAAAACATACGGATATTCGTTTTAAGGAGTACGGAACTTCGTAATATCCGCCTCATCGTCCGGCTCAGCCTAGAACCAGATAACAATTAAGTCTTCAGTTCATGGCAGTATTGTCCAATATCTTCGGCGAATGTTGCAACCGTACCTTAGGGATTTCCGACCAGTTTCAGTGAGCTAATTGACTATGGAATGTTTACATTCGCTACTTGCACCCCCTAATGGTCAGGTCAGGAATCTCGAAACAACTTTTGCAAATCGAGTTGGATTGAAACATAGAGTAGATCAATGGATTCAGAATTGCCGTTTCTACAAACGCACACAAGTATTTTTAGATTGGATGATATTTGGGTGAGGAATGAAATAAAATATTTGGCCAAAATGGGCCTTCTCGATTTGCTCACGTGGACATTGCGTGGACGCCTGCAGGAAGGGAGAATATAACTAAGGGGCACATGGCACCTTCCCAAATGCCTAACCACCCCCCAACCTCTTTAACTGGAAGTTCTACTAAACTTATAACCTAGTAGGTGGTGATTCGTGAAGAGGGGTGGTGGTTAGGCATTTGGGGTGGTGCCCCTTATATTCCTGGGGCCTCTAGCCTCTAACTAGCTTTTAACTTTATTACTGAAAATTTTTTTTTTCATAGCTAGATATCTATATAGTCAAGTAACATACAAGAGTAGAAAATAAACCATTTCAACACTCGCCATCCTACATTATCCATATTGATTCTGGTACAATATCAAATTAAATAGAAAAAGAAGCTGAATCGATTCCACTGTCTTTCGTAACATAATATTGTGACTATACTGCAACTGAACGGAAACAAAACCAGATGTTGATTCCGAGTCGCCGACGCGACGGCAAAATAATTCATCAGAACCTACTGATTCACATAACATGCAGGTTTTAGAGTGTACCAGATTCAAAATAATAATGAGAACACTATAATATTAATTCATCTGGAATCAGTCAAAGCCTAATCTTTTGCTACAGAACTAGGGCCAAGGCGGGTTCAATGTCGCCAAAGAATCACAAGGGTAATAATAGATTTTTGCATCAAGATAGAAACCGCTTGGAGAATCATGCTAATAATGAATAACACTCTGGCAATGAGAATGAGATCCTTTCGGCGATAGATTAGTTATCGGGGTATCGTAATGCATCTCGCTGCCGTCGCTCGTCCGGGGAGAATAAGGGCATAATAACAACAGCTTTATCGATAGAATTGTTTTGTTCAACCTCTCCCTCACCCACTGCATCCGGAATGGTTTTTGACTTCAACAGCCCGGTCTGGAGGCAGACAGTTGATCCTTGTGGTTATACCACGGTCTACCGGTCGCAATGTCCAAGTAGATTCAACCGCAACCCCCGACTATTGGTCTTATTCAACTAGCCGCCATCCTCTAATCCAATATATTGCTAATATGGTCTCGGATTGTCAATATTCCTCTTGGGAGTGGGTTGAAAGACCGTTAGTCTTGGTGATTAACCACGGTCTACCAGTCGCAATGTCAAAGTAGATTCAACCTAAACCCCCGACTATCGGTCTTATTCAACTGGCGCCCATCCTCTGATCCAATGGTATTGCTAATATAGGCTCAGATTGTCGATATTCATCTTGGGAGTGGGTTGAATCACTGCTGGGTTGGCCGGGGATACTGGATTTCACCGGCGGGATATAGCGATCACGACAGAGGAAGAGGGGTCTAAAGTAGGCAATTTTCAAATCTACTCGACTCCTAGATATCATATGTGAAGTTATTAGATAGCAGATCAACTAGAAAAAAATTTGAGTGAGAAAAAGAGCCTGAAATTGAAAACACATAACTTACCCAAAATAACCTGTTTTCAAAATTTTTTTGGCAAGATATAGAATCAGCTCGCAAAGATGTGAGTGTTAGGATTCCAATACCGACCTTGTGGTGTTGAGTATTGGAACTTTGACCAATAAAAAGCGCTTTAAAAATTCTGCCCAAGTATCCCGGTTTAGTATGCATGCGACCTATCACCGAGCTACATAACTATCATATACACTTTTTTGGGAACCTTATCTGTATTGAAAACTCTCTATCTGTGGACCAGCAAATCAAAAATCCCTAGTAAGTGTAGCCACTTTTCACGTGAGGATCATGGCCATTTCTTCTTCCGCTTCATCATTTTATGATTGACCCTTTTTTAACTGAATATAGATCCTAGAAACAACTTGAAGCTATGGAGTCCCTCCCTCAGGACTCAAAGACATTTATTAGTACAGCTGATGGAGCCCAGTCGTTATTTACTAGACCGCCCAACATATATCTTGTGGGTGCTCAATGCACAGGCAAAACAACGCTTCTTGGAGCTCTCCGGACACACTTCGCAGACGCTAGAAACCGCAACTTCCACGGTCGCCATGCTGAGAAACCTGGAATTATCGAAGAGGTTGTCAGGAAGGTCATGCGCGACAAGGGGTTCAATGTCAACGACATCGGTAAACCCGGTAGAGGTCTTGAGCTTCAACAACACCATCTTCAGGCCCAATCTGATGCTGAAGAAGCTCTTCGAGATCGGTGGTTCATATCGGATAGATCGGGGGTCGACATGATTGTGTATGCGAAGGCATACTTAGGAGATGCGGCCGCTAAAACGCTCGCAGATTCGAGGAAGTGGGACGTTTTACGACGAAGGATGAGAGACGGTGTGGTCATCGTTTGTGAGGCTGGGAATACGGACTGGCTGAGTGGTGATACTGTGAGAATAAGTTACGAGAGTCTCGACAAATGGGTGATCTTGAATGAAGAGTTCTACCATGTCCTTAGGGGACAGGCTATTGGCTACTTTGTGCTCTCAAAAGAAACAACAGACCTCCAGCAAAGAGTAGCCTTCGTCGAAAAGGCACTGATGGCTCGCCTGTAATACTCGCCCAGATGATACCTTTGCTGTTCAATATCTAGCGTAGAGTCGCTGGAAGACTTGGCTGTTAATTGGATAATTAGAGTCCAAAATATGAATTGAGAGTTAAAACGTGGCGCTCCTTCTATCTTTAGTTCCCTATATTACTAGACGCAAGATATCAAAAACTTCAGTTCCAGCCCGTCCGTCAACCATTTTGACTGAAATTTATTATTGTGCCTTTAGTCGCTTCACTAGCACAGAGGACCGTTACATGACGGGACACCTGATGGTTCAATAGTCTAAAGATTCTGGGCTTCGAAACAGGGTTACCCACGTTGACAGCCAATTTTGTACTACAAGGCACAAAATTATCAAGAGTTTGATACCGAAGAAGAAAGGGATATTTGTTTATTCGTCCCCCATCGCAACAGTCAAATGAAGTAACGTATTTTTTTCACTGATCATCTAAACACAGATAAATGAACACAGGGACATGCCGCTGCCGAAGGAGTAGGGGGGATATGAAAAGCAGTCCCCGAAGGCAAACGACTAAGGAAGACGTCTTGTCTATGTAGTACAGAGGCTGAACTCATGAACCGAAATTCAAACTCTCTTTTTAGGTAACACCTTTTGTTGTATTTTGTTCCTACCCTAGCTCTTGATCTACATATGTAGCACGATCAGATCTAAAAGGCTGCAACCACCCGCTAACCAGGCCAATAAACTCTTTCCTGCTAATAATAATAGATTTTCAGCTGAAGGCACAAAATGGTTTGAAGGTGGGTCATTCTTTGTACTCACAGGTTTTCCTTAACCCTCATTGGGCAGTCTGAACAGTGAAAGATGTCATGGTCATAGCTAAACAGCTGCACTACAGACAAAAGAAAAAGATGGGGATACTAAGCCCTCATGCTCATATACCTTCTTGCCACACAGTCACAAAAGGGATTGGCGCCCTCAATGAAGGTATTGTGTGATTTATCTAGTTGCCATACTTAGATACCAGTTAGTAGTAATTGTTCAAAAGAATTGAATGACAAAAGGCAAGAACCAGAAAAGCTTGAGTCATTGTATACCTAGGTATGTATAGAATGGAAAGCATCAGTGTAGGAAACAGGGACGGACATTGCCGAGCACATCCTTGTTATTGGGAATTTTCCATGCATTTGTTTCAAGGAGTATTCCTTCATGTGGGAAAACAGCAAAGTGTTTCATCAAGAATGCCCATTCTGTCCTCCTAGTGATCCCTCACACCCCTCTCCTACTTCATAACAGTTTAAATATTTTAAATATCTGTGATCCTCCAACATCCAAAGTCAGATTTACCAAACATTGTTTAAACTCTTTTGTCTTTTGAAACCCCCATAGCAATATCCACAATATGCTCACTCTCATGATTATAAAATTTATCATCCTTTGGTTTTTCAAACTGTTTGGCTCTCGTTTCCATCATCATCGAACCCCCGTATCGGTGAATTTTCATTTTACAAGAAAATGCAACTATGAATGTGGTTTTTGTTTCCACACCGCAAAGACCTCGTATATCCTCGATTTGGACAAGGCAAAGAAGGGACTCCTCCTGTTGAAAGAAGCAGGAATGAGAAAGATCAACTTCGCCGGAGGGGAGCCGTTCCTCTACCCAAAATACCTTGGACAATTACTTCAATTCTGCAAAAAAGATCTAGCCTTAGAGTCAGTGTCGATAGTCACCAATGGAAGCCGTGTCAAAGATAGGTTCCTATCGACATTTGGACAATATATCGATGTTCTTGCAGTATCTTGCGATTCGTTCAACGAGGAGGTCAATGTGAGGATCGGCAGAGGAAATGGGTCACATTTGCCAAATGTACTGCGGCTGTCGAGATTATGTCGCGAGCACGGTATCAAGTTCAAGCTGAACACGGTAGTGAACAAGTACAACTACCAAGAAGATATGAACCAGCAGATCTCGGAAATTCAACCATTTCGTTGGAAATGTTTCCAAGTCCTGGTTATTGATGGCGAGAATGATTCGACGGCGACATTGAGGAACGCGAATCCGTTTACAATCATCGACGAAGAATATGAGTCGTTCTGCAATCGACATTCCCACCATAAATGCTTTGTTCCCGAACCCAACAATGTCATGAAGAGCTCGTATCTAATCCTCGATGAGTATATGTGCTTTCTCAACAAGGGCACCGGCGCCCCGACCGGGTCAATCCTGGATATCGGGGTACAAGAGGCTTTGCGGCAGGGGTATTGGGACAAAAGCAGCTTTAATAAAAGGGGTGGCATATACGACTGGAGCAAGACCGGCGAGAGCTGCGCAACGGCAAGGGATCCAAACCTGGATTGGTGAATTGGATAAATGCCTTTTTTTTTATCTCGCCAGTTCTTTTATGTAATTAACTTTACCTTGCCAGACCCACTCTTATTATTAGGCAGTCCCATTACTTTGAATTAGACATCATCCTAGACTTCAAGCTTGTTTGAATCTGAATCGTAAGTAAATTTGTGCGTCGCCACGGCCCCTCGTCTTCTAGTACATACAGAGTTGCAAATAAACACAACGTTAGATTAAATTATTACATCTATTATTTGTAATAAAGTCCAAATGGTTATTTTAAAAAAAGCCCTGAGTACATAGTACTACCATTACAGAAAAATCGACAGTGGCTTATTTGATCTTACAGTCAATATTCGATATAATATTCTCTGAAACAATCCATGGACCATTTGGATTTATTCCTTTTGTATCGGGGTCGAAGACAATAAGATGGTGAACTCTATAAGATAATGTATTGGGCTCTCAAAAGAGACAACAGACAAGGAGTGGCCTTTCAGAAGGCACTGGTGACTCGCCTATAATTCAATTCTCACTCAGATGATACTAACTTTGTTGTTCGATATCAAGCATAGCATAGGTAGATTGGAAGGGTAATTAGAGTCATACTCTCAGATGTTACATATATGTACATAGCATTTTGTTCCTATAGGCTACCTATACTGTATGGAGGCCGGATCTGAGGTAAGGCCGCAACTATGTAACGCCTTGTTACAAGTCGAAAGGTTCAGCCTAACATGTACCGGGCAACGCAAGGCGCAGTACATACAGCGCAACATGTATCAAGCTTGACCATGTATTTAAGAGAGTAGGCCAGCTGGCAGGCTTCAATCCATTTCCTTTCTTGACCGTTAAAGAACTATTGTATCCCCTCGCCCTCATGAGTCATCCTGCTGTTAAGTGCAGAAACTAGGATAAATCCTTTCCCCTATGCTATCTAGGCATGATTTATCATACCTAAACTATGAAAACCCAAGGACTAGGTACTTATAACTTGATCCTGAATTTTCAGCTGAAAAAAATGTTTGAAGGCCGGTGATTGATTTACCTAGATAATTTATCCAAAAGAAACATTGATTGACAAAGGCAAGTCTTCTATACTTTTTTTCCATAAATCTTGTGTCTGTCATGTTTCACTATCAACTTGTCACATCTTGTGAGCAAAGAGATGATAATTCACCAAAACGGGGATTGATTCGGTTCGATAACGACGACAACGACACTGGAAACGAATCCCACTGCCAAAAAAGAATGGGGGGTATAGCAACTTTGACCGGAAGAGCAAGATACATGTTGTATGTGTTGGTAAAACACGGGGTGTAGATAGTCCTACGTGTGCGCAATTGCAATGGGTTCTTGAATGGCGACGCTAATTCCGACTATTAATAGCGGAAAGAATATTCCGTTGAGACAAAGGAATGACTCACAACGGAATATTCCGTACAACAAGAAATGATACAGGCAGTATGCACTGTATGGGAAATAGAAGTCAGTTGTGGGAGGCTACTTGAACATGTGGAACTTGAACTCATGGAGGGACATACAGTATTGCCATAGGTATGCATTAGGGATCTTCCCATGGTTTTATCTTTCTTTTTTGATAGTAAGCCTTTTTGAGAGATAACCCCTAGATATCTTGTGCTTCGGAATTGGTGACCCTACCATGGTTTCACTCCGCATCATTATTTCTTTGTATTGGGTGATCCAACAGGATATCATGCAATAACTATGTGTCCACTTCACTTCACACGGGTCTTTCCATTCATCAAGACCTACATCAAAAGTCAGCTATATCTTGAAACATGGTTCGAACCTTTCTGTCTTCAAAAACTCCCCCAATCAGTACTATCAACAACATGGATCTTGCTCTTCTGCGTCACGTTGTTGCTATACTCCTCATTCTGCTTTGGCAGTGGGGCTTTCATCTCCGGCGTCGTCGAATCCCTTCACCCGCAAATGCATAGGGGCCCGCGCAAGTGCAGGCTGGCATCGCTTCCTAAGGCATGTAGAAAATCACGTGAGGAAACTTTTTTTGAGCCAATAGAAAAGTGTCCCGGAGACTAGCACATTTTTCGATCCCTAGCCCCTGCCCCCGAAAAAAAGCTAGAGAGGAAGCTCTAATAAAAACCATATAAAACGATTCCTCGATGCTGAAAGTATAATTGATCACTTTCTGAGATGTCCGACACGGGTGCGAGTCACAGTGAGTGAATTCAAGTTAGCTCAACCAAGTTTCCTAAGAAGACTGCTAGCCTCAGGCCCTATGTACACTCAGGCTAACAAGGCGAAATAAAGGAGATCTTGAATTCGACCTACATATAATTTTTGGCTTTCGGCTTTGTTATATAGAAGAAACCTTCTATACAAGCCGCACCAAAGGCCCTCAGACGGCAAAGCTGAGTTTTTTCTTTTTGATAGGGGTTTTCCCGTGGGCCGTAAGCCGCAACGCCAACGCCACGCTAAATCGCTAGCCGCAACGCAACTCAGCTTGCTGTCTGAGTAGTTACTACTAGTATGAATTCTGGGCAAAACTTAAAAAGGATTTAATCTTGATTCAACCAATCAAACCATTCCCTTGACAATAGTGAGAAACTTTTTTAACTAATGAAAGGTTTCTGCTGTCTTGGCTCCCCTAATTATTAAGAGTACAGTACGTAAGTTCGACGACGTCAAATGGTTACTGGAAAATGCCTCGATTCTTATATATTTGATGGCGGAAAGTAAGAGTGTGCGACATCCTTCCCTCCCTTTTTAATCAGAAAAATAATATTGCGATTGATGTCCGCGTTATTTTATGTACTCACTACTTATGTAGTTAGCAAATAAGGTTAACCCTAAGCCATGGTTCCAAAAATGGGTGGAGTTCCGTTCGAACGCTAAACTTAAATATAATAAGCGGCCGCGTCCATTATAAAATATTTATTGCTGGATTGCGAAATCATGTATTGTGCTCTCTGCACGAGTTATTAATTTTTCATCAAGATGTCGCTGGAACGAAGTTCTTCAACAAACTCACAATTCAATAATGGGAGTCTAAATAATACATATGATCAATCCACTTGACCTCAAATCGATATAGACAAACTAGTTAGACTTGATCGGCGAGACGATGGGCTAGTTATCCGTCATCCGTACCACCCCGCAGGCTTACCATAATTTACTCTATAGACACTTGATCAATTTGTCGTGTGCTTCTTCAAAGTCGGTGAGAGGGGTGACTCGGATGAGGGGCCGAATGAAAGTAACCACCCCGCGTATCAAATAAGTTATTAGGAACTCTGTAGAACGACAGGTTATGACGCCGGGAGGCGCTCTTAGCCGGCTTCATGTCGGGGCTCCCGAGAGTAACTTAATTAAAGTCATCAAGCCAAATTCGGACAAATGAGATACCTAGATGCTGGATATAGCCTAGTCAGGTGTTGAGAATACCTTACCGGCCCTTACGAAGGGGTTCTAAGGAAGGAGCTAAAAGGACGCCGCAGTGACTGTGTTTCTCCCGAGGCATGGAAAAAGGAAAGGAATGTGGTCACGCGACTAATTACCAGAGAATGGAGACCAAATGTGCATTGAAAATGAAATGCTGCTATGATAGCAGTAACATTCCATAAACTTTGGCATTGACGCATCCGCGTTACGCGTCTGCATGAGAAAATCTTGCATCAAGACCGAAAAGTACTAAACCTAGGCATTATTTTTAGTGTTTGCAAGGCAAGTGTAAACAGGAACTTGAGGCTCATTGATCCATTTCCGTGTATCGTAAATATTCAGCGTCTCATTCCAGACTGACGATGCTGGCCTTGAAATTGCCAAGGGCCTTAAACATGCACCAACCGTACATATATAACCACCAACGGCCCCAAGGAAGAGCTAGGTTAGATAGCAATAAATAGTTGAAACCAACCCCTTCCGGTCAGAAATGCAGCTTGCAACTGGCAGCAAGCTTAACGGGGAAAAGAAAGGAAAGGGAGAATAATAATCCAGCTCTATTCAAAGAGACATTGAAATATACAAGTAATTTTTTCGTAAACAAAAAATATATCCCGGGAGGGGTTTGACGTATCTACAAGAGAAGAATATATATCGTAAAAGAACCGGATAGTGATCAAGGTGTCCTCTAAGATCGGGTGAAAAGAATAGGATTTTCAGGTCTAGATGGAAAGAGTATCGAGGGATATGGTTGCCGCACGTCGAATCAGCGCGCAAAGCTCGTAGTATGGTCCCACTGCCGGTTATTGCTGAGCGGCGTGGAGCTCGGCGGTCGAGGTGAAGAAAAACTCAATTTTGGACTCAAATATTTTGCATCGCCCCCGAAGCAATTGACTGTATCTGCACCCTTTCCATCAAGGGACTGAAGTGTCGATGGAGAAGCCGGGGTTGGAGTTGGTGACCTGCCAGCTGTAACCAGAGGATCCGGGCATTTCCCTGCGTTCTGCCTAGATGCATCAAGCATCTCATAGTAGGTTCGTACATCTGGGAATTCCGGGCGGGCATCAGCCGAGACAAATTCGTCGCGATGGACGAATATGCGTTTAAAGAGATCGACCCATCCCATTAGCATCGATGAGCGAATGATAAAGACAAAACTCCAAACACCAGTTAGTGGCAAGAGAAGCAAAGTGGCTATGAGAGAGGCCTCATTAGGACCCAGATCTTGGGTGGCCGAAAGACACGCTTGCTTGTTACCCTGATGCAAAACCAAGCAGTCGATCCACGGAGTTGCTTTCGCCAGATTCTCTGGGCTATTAACGAGGGCCGCGTTCATCCTGATAAAAATAACGGCGAAAAATACAACATGAGTAAGCAGCGTCAAAACAAGCGTGATTGATCTCCATTGAAGTCGGATGGCCCTTCGGGCACGTTTATAAGCCCGACGAGGAGTTGGAGCGTGGAGGCTACCGGAAACTGAAGGTAGGCCGGATGTCGTCGTCGTAGTCGGATTGTCATCACAGAGTGACTTGATATAGACGTGAATGCAGTACCCAAGTGTGATAAATTGAAGTACCAGTGCAGCGGAGGCGATCACTGCCACTGGGATCCAGTAATCTTGCAAACTATGTATGCTATTAATATGGCACACCTCTCCAAATCTGAACGACACCCCGGTAAACTTCTGCAAGAAAGCCAAGGAAATGGATGGAATTCCCCATCCACAGAGAAGAGCTGTCCACATGAACTTGGGTCCGATCGTGACCTCCCAGCACACCTGAAGGTGAAGCGCGATGGTGCGACAAAGGCCTAAAGGAGAGTGGTCAACATGAAAGTTATGAACTCTAATTCCAAATGTAAACGTACTCCAAGTTGTAACGGCCAACCCTCCAAACAACAAAAGTGACCCTGTGAAGGCGCATGAGAGACTGCTTGTCATATCATTCGGTGTAATCTCGTTGTAGCACTGGTCAGGTCTCGTGCCCAGAGGGATGATGAACGCTATCTAGACAGGAGTTAGATAATCGCTGACGTGACAGCATGTCAGATGACTTACCTGGATGCAACACATAGAAAGGGTGAGACATATATTTATATAATGGCGATGCGTCCATTTCTCTGAGAGTACCAGATATGAGAGCAAGAGAAAAATGCTTAATGGGAACAGTCCAACGCTTAGCCAGCTGGCCGCCGAGGTCTTCTCTTTCAATGCTAAATATCTGGTCAACACAGGAACCACATCAATGGACTCTGATTCATCATACCATCTTCGTATCTCCAGTCGGTTAGGGGACATGGAAAACAGCACGATGTATTTCCCTTATTCGCACAGAAGCGTCCACCAATATCTATGGAGAATTAGTATCCAATTCGATCAGAGAAGGTTCATAAATCAAGAGTCATACATCCGCCCCTCGTGGCAAATAGGTCCTCTTGCATGAAAGGGAATGGGCAATTCCCGTTCAAGTTGGTCGCCATTTTATCAACCGCGCATCAGCTTGAGCTGTTGCTGCTTTGTTTCTGAATATCGCACAAAGAGAAGGTGGTCATGTTCTCCGCGAGAATAGCAATATGTCCCTTGATTTCACAGTCCAATTCAGCGCGTGCGGACCATGAGGCCTCGCGACTGCTCAAGTACAATAGCGATTTTGCCGTAACCTCCTGCGGGGAACTCGGCCAATCCGCCAGGGGAGGCCGAGGGATACATATATCTGTCGAGGGTGCTCCAAGAACGAAGTCCGAAGCTACTCTGTAGCTAAAAGTCATACTATCTGCTGGGCTGGAAACGACTGGGGTTGGGGACTAGATTTAACGCCGCATAATCTGGACGCCAACAGCCTGGCTTCCTCGTTGGATGGGAGTGGCACTGACAGGCAAAACCTGGCAAGTGACGGTCGCCTATCAGACCATTGGGAGTGTGATTGAGCTTAACCCTATTCAGCGTTCCCATATTTGTTGTGATACATACATATGCGGTCTCCTCGTGGTCCGAAGTTCATCATCATCATATGCGTAGGGCACGACGCGTGTATGGTCGCATCTTCATTTGATGCTTGCTTGCTCAACACTGGCCAAAAAGAAGAACAAGTTGGGTTGAAAGCCTGATACCTCATCAGCTGCCAAGTCCGGAATTCCACGGCTGGCAAAAAAGTCCTCACGACGTTTTCTGGGGTTAGGTAACCCTGCTGGACGAGAATCATTCAGACCTTTAGAGGAGGAACTCTTGGGGGACAGGGATTCTTCAGCATGACTGGAGCATGGAACCTTCCTACGCGGGGAGAGGACCCCACGAAGGCGTGGAAGGTGGAGGACGAGGACGACGAATAACGAGTGCAGCATCCCGGGAGCTGTCAAGACGCCCTTTTTGGGACGGCTCTTGGTCAGACTGGGGGGAAGAAGTATGTAATACATATATCATACATATGATACATAGAAACCGCATGGGACAAGACCTAAGGGGAACCTGGACAGACAAGGCTAAACAAAAAAGTCCAGGTTTATTAATAATTTAGATCGTTTGCTCAAGGGCTCTGCCAGTAGAGTAGTATAACTGGACTTGTTCAGCTGCAACGCTAAAATGGCACGGGATTATGGCCGTTTATTTAAACCTCAGCAAATCAATGACCTTCAAACTGTTAAAAGTACCTAGCTGTAGGTACCCGAAAACCGCCTCCGAGATATTTTTTATTATTATTATTCCCCAGATCAACGACCGAGAATTCCACCTCGTATCATATCTCGACTGATCCATGCGACTACTACAAGATTATTATCATTTTATTCATCCCGTACTCATCACACCAACGGCAGTTCTCATCGGCCTTGAACTCGTGCGACCTCGGTAATCGGAGTAAATAAGTTTTACCCTAACTCCGTCTTGTCTTGAGGTACGATGTTGGTTACCTTGGAGTCTCTAGTGGTGAAATAATGAATATAGATGCATATTTTATATTTTCTTGCTTACGGAATGGGTGTTTGTCAGATGCTCGATCCTCCCTACGCAGGTATAATTTGCTTTAACTTGGACGCCTTGCATATGCACAAAACTACATATTTGAAAGACTGTTCGACCTTCTACATGAAATTGTGTTTTAGTAATTATTTTGATTCTCTCTTTTCTTTTTTTTTTCTTTTCTCGCCTCTATTACTCGACTTGGTTCACGGCAGCTATGATAAGCTCAATACTACTGATCGATTATTGCGGCGCATCATGCAAATGTCATCATTGCTCGACTCACTAACAGCAAGAATGCATAATGACTGAATGATCTCAGATCTGTCAAGGCACGTTCTTCCAATGAAAGTTCTGTGCCAGTGTGGTTTCACCAGCTGAGATGTGGCATGCTCACCTAGACTCTAGAGGCATCCTGTGTGCATTATGCAAGGACGCGATATTGTTGTGTCCCTTCAGTCTCTTATCATAGGAACAAAGTCGATGAATTGACAGTGTTCAACTAGACTTGCCTAGTTCCACTGGCAATCATTTCATATATGTACGTAATTTGAGGTCCTCAGGTCTTTTCAGGCATATAAGGCTGTCCTCGTACTATGCATAAAGCTAATGACCTACCAATCGAATGCATATGATTAGTATGGAGCCTTACTCTATATTGTAGTATTCACAACAGCCTATGATATATATATATATATATATATATAGTAAAAAAGAAGAAAAAGGCAAAAGGGTAGCGAGAAAGGATGTTCTTACATGGCCCTGTTACATAGTAATAATAAGTTGAGCTGTTCTGACGAACTCCGGCCTCATCGATCTCAGGCTGCTACATTACAGCCCCAGGCCTCGGCTGCGCTTATAACATGAAACGGACTAGACCATCATCAGGTAATGCCATGGTGGAAATTGAGAAATATTTCTTTTGCTAAAGTATCCCTTCCACTGGCTGTTAAAACAGATAGCTGGAGGCCTCGATCACCTCAGCAGCTCAGCTTAAGCTTCATGTAAGATTCCAAGGTAGGTACATATGATATGACAAACTGCGGTGTGGCGTGCCGTGGGGTCGTATGACGCTATGAGCTGTTGGTGGGGGCGCGTTCGAGGCGTTTAGACATTGTTGTGTTTATGTATTATTTCAACCGGATTGGCCATCCTTTATCGTACAAATACAAAATGTGCAAGGTTGTCTGAAGCTAGCTCGTATCGGATCTGGAGATCTTGGCCTTGGCTCTTGTCCAGTCGGAATGAAATATTACATGCCCTAATAAGATCAGCCTAAAGTCCAATTCCGGCCCGGCGATCTAGGGATTTGTTTGGCTACTTAAAACCGCCACTACAGTAGGGCTGCTGCTGCCTGTTAATCCAGTCGTTATCAACTTATGTTGATGACCACTGGGATTGGCTATGTCACGGGAGTTGTCAACTTCTTATAAATCACCTTATATCTGATCTAATTGGCAATTTCCTGCTGATCAGCACCCTTTGTCAGCTCACATTCTAGCAGTCTAGCAGTTAAAAGGGGTCACCGACAGGTGTTTTCGTGAGTTGGGGCCCCTACCCCTAACTTCTCTCTCAATAGAACATATACCTAAAGTCAATGGGGTTGATAATTTAGCTGGCAACTTAATCCACCAGCGAGTGAGCACTGAGCGACTTCTATCTTACACCTGTGATAATCTGTGGTGTGATATAGTAGCATATGTATGATACCTAGTACATACTAACTTAATAAGCTAACTTATACCAAAACTGGTAACCATCTAATAAAGTGCGTGAATTTACTACATCCATACTATGATACATCGATTGTCTTTTAACGAAAATAATATCGAAGGACTTGAAAGATGCATCTGATGATATTCAAACTGCTAATATATGTTCCTCAAGTGTGTAGCCTCGACATCTCCCTTAGTAGTTCAAGGTGAGGTTTGATGGCCGCAGCAGACAATTGAATTGGTCGAAGCAGATGCGAGCCTTCAGAAGGTCAGAAATATAGAGAGCGGAAGTTACCTTGTGTACTGTCACACCTTAGATCCAGGATCGCTTCCGAAATGCACTTTGTACGGTCAAACAGAAATAGAGCTGTTTGGAAATTGGATGGATCTGGTAGAAAGGCTGGAATGACATTGCTTTCGAGGCCATCAAAAGAAGTATTCCTTGAACGCAAAGTGCTGGAAGAGAAGACCGAACCGGCTTGGTTGCAATGACGTGCATGTCATCGAGTGGGGAGAATTCAACTATGAATGACAAAACAACGGTTAGCGAAGAGGAAAGAAACCAGCAATCATACTTACTACTACATACCAGGTTCAAGAATAATTCCCGACGCTGTACCTCGCGAGTCATTGTCATGCATGACATGCCGGGAGTGTATAAAAACAGTCCCAGTGCTGAAACACTGACACCCTCATCCTATTGCGACAGAATCTTTTATTTTCCTCTTCCTTCTCTTGCTCTCGCTAAATCCTTTTTTCTCGTCTTTAGCGGCTTTCGCACCTTGTGTATCTTCTCCTTTCTCGGCTTGAAGCTCGCGAGCTCGTTGAATCTTATAAGTTATTAGGGCTGCAAACAATTGAGCTGTCGTTTGAATCGCGATTTTGAAGCGGCAAGGGATTTCCTTGCTTCCATCTCTTCTGTTCATGACCAGAGCTTTTCTATCGTGTTTCGAGAAGAATCTGAAGAGTAAGAGAACAGTACTTGCGAATGTGGGAAGGAGAAAATTCACACTGAGGTAGGAAATGATGAATGATGTTGCGACAAAGAATTGGTGGACCTACATATGGCACAGGGAATATGAGCATGCAATGCTGTTCATGCATGACCTGAAACAAAGGGAGAAGCATTGCAAGAACAACTGAAGGTCATCCTGAAAATCCCAACAACAACTATCATTGATACTGTAGACGAACAATTGTCATAAGATTGATATTTTAAAGGTACCTAGGTATCTTTAGAGTCACTGACAATGCGTCACATGGTAATTTCCAGTTCACATTGTTCCCCACACCCACAAACCCATAGAAATTGGATTGAAGTCACAAAAGCTAGATTGGTTTTCTTTATCTACAACACTGTCAACACGTCAGGCTACAGCAGTTCAAGACATCACCACATCTGCAAGTTGGATAAATCGTTAATCGATTTCTTGATTTATTTTAAGAAATCGATTATCTTTCGACCTCCATGTCTACCACAGAAAATCCAGACCTACCGGTTGCTGTGGACGGGCCTACTTGGGCAAAGTACGAGAAGGAATGGGTCCTCAGAGCTTTGTGGAATCCAGAAGCGTACAGGACGTAAGTGAGCACTGTTTTCAATATATCAGGTACATCCTCAAATTGCTCTATGATCGTTGGATTTAACAAAGCGCGTCAGGTACCGAGAAAAATATATGGACCTGCTACGTAGGGTTCTTGACATAAACAACGGCCGTGCTCCGCACATAGTCGGTGCTTTTGAACAGAGGATAGAATGGCTTGAAGATTGCACCCCTCGAGGCCCGGTGTACATAAGCTCACCAAGCATCTTAACTATGTGAGGAACCGTCTCTAACTTGTGGTTTCACAGGATCCCTACCTCTGAGCCTTTGGGCTTGGACCTGAAAGTGTACTATCGCATCGAAGAGCTCAAAAACATGTGCCACACTTCTTCTACTCTCACATTAGATGATAGGAACAACATCAATGCGGTCTTGGAGGCGTATCGCTCCGGCACGTTGAAAGTACAACTTGGACACGCCTCCTATTGGTACAATGGTATCCTGAAAAGAGATCTCTCTAGGTACGCTGTTGATCTCGATGAGGCTCTTCCTCGCTGGAGGGTTGAGCATGGGCAAGGGAAGTGCTGGGTGGAACGTGTAAGCTCCTCTTCTATTCTACTATGTTTTAAGTTCTTATCTATGGGGAAAGCGAAAAGTGTATTCTCCTTCAGGACATAAAATCTTTCTGATAAGCGTCTCTCTAGATCTGGGAACCGGTTTTTCCGTCTTCCCCGCAATTTGGCTACACGTAAATCGGACAGAACTTCCGAATTGGCTCGTGGTATGTTTAAAGTTGGTCTTTTCTTTTTTTTTTTCGAGTTGTTGTCTATATTTCTCACTTTATGCGTTTCTCGACAATTAGATCGCGCTATCGGTCTGGTTTCCCTGTATGATCAAGTTTCAATAGCGATGAGGGCCTGGGGAGAAGGGATGCCTGATAACAACTGATAACAAATTAGCCTGATTCTTGGCCTAAATTATTAAGTGCATCGTGACTGCTCTCTCAAGCCTGTATTGATTGCATTATGTTGAACCACCAGGGATATTGTCGGGACTCAACAGAGAAGGTGGTGTCGAAACCATGTCAGTGAATGGGTGAGAATCCTGCCATGGGAACCTTGTGAAAACTTGAAAGAGGCCATAGCCAAAAAAAAAACCGTACTAATTCTACTCTAATCATGCTTTATTTCCGCGCAACTATGTAGGCGACTATGGCCTAACCAATTTAAAGATACCAGTTAAAAGACAAAGTCTCATCCTAGAAAAGAAGAAGTAGATTTAAAACCGAAACAAGGAAAGAAAGAGTAGAATACATCCCAGCTGCCAGCGGAGAATGAGATAGGAACCTGATTTCAAATCCGATCTCTAGATACAGGAATTCTAATATCTTTGAATGTTTTGTGCATTGTTTGCATGCTAAAATGTTATAGGCGAACCTTTACTCTGAGCCGTTAGGTGACAAGCAAAGGGTATGGTACGTATCATAGTTTTATATTCGTTCACTGAGTCCCTGGGATAGATACATAGTTACTAGGGGGCCAGTATTGCCGGCAAAGTGAAGGCAGAATGGAACTCACCAAATACGCCAGCTCACCTAACACCAGTCAGTCAGTAAAAAAAAGATCTAGATCTTCCCAAAGGGATGCTTCTTCAAACGGTCAGAACCGCATCGTATCGTCTCCAACTTCATTTGTTTCCCGAAAAGCCATAAGAATTTCTGTCTAAACATGAAGACACTTTGGGACAAAAATTTACTACTAGATACCATCAAGAGAATATAGGGGAGGACCGAGTGCTCAATTATGAAGGGCTACCTAGGTACTTTAGGTCTCAGGTAGATATGTTACAAAGAAGAGTCGAAATGGCCCTGGTGAGGGTTCTATCATATTGAGAGTAGGTTTTTGATAACTCTCACAAGCTACCTACACGATCCGCGATCAAAACAATACCCACGGGAAGAATATATGATAGCTTGTGATAATTGACTATTTTAGCACCTGGGATGCGGCTAAAATGGTCTGGTCAATTATCACGAGCTATCATGGGAAGCTGCTCTATCCCCAGGAAAAAAAAAAAAAAACAAAGCCCGGTTGCCGAAACGCCAGGATCCATAAGTCGAATCAAAGCTGTTCCATCACATTAGACATCCGTGATCTCTCGCAATCTGCGCAGCGTCGATCTCGCAGCGGTGGCAGCTGGGGTCCTATCCGAGGGTTAGATTAGAATTCATGTACGGAACGCACGACTAACGAGAGCGTGTACGCGCCACCGGACATCGTCTTGGAACAGCCGGAGCAGTGCCAGATACCGACGGCAGCTCGACGAACACTGTTTCGCCCGCAGAATGTGCTGGACTGAATTAGCTTGGCGAATGAATGCTCAGGCGACGGTCGCCTGACGTACCAAATGTAGCGGGCGTGTTGCGAAATTTCTATCCGCTTGACTTGTTTGCGAAGAGAGGCACCATATCTAAGCCATACATTAAGTCGAAGAACGGAATCGAAGCGGGGACGTAGTTAGAGCGCTCAGCTTCATACCTTGTGCCGTACTTGCCTACAATGCCGACCTCTGGAATATTGGTTAGCAAAATTTAAGACCTGGCCTCTAGAGAAGCTTTTCTTACTCGTTGTTCGCTTCGCCATGGTGTCTAGGTTCGGAGCTTGCGAAGTTGGAGGTTTCAATTTCGGTTGAATATTCTGAGATTTGCAGTCGCAGAAGTTACCTACTTTGTGTGGCCGGTGGAGAATAGTTTTTCCGAGTGGTTTTCTAAGCGAGAAAGTCTAAAAAATAAGGGCTCACACTCCAAAGAGCCCTGATCCGAAAACAATTCAATAAAAAGTTTAGTTACTAACTCATTCATTAATAATTACATATCTGTTTTGTATATACATCATGATATTGTAGGTATGATACGTGGTAGAACGGTTACCCTGCAGCTGCCTCTATCATATGTATACCTCCTCGACAATGCTATCACATGTAACGGGCCCCAGTACTACTGTGCTGATCATTCTTGACTCGGACACTCTGAAATTGACCATTCATAGTTTTGTCGCTTCCATGTATAGAAAGAAGTATGCACAGCACATCCGACATGGTCGTGAAAATTCGAGGAAATAAGATGGCAGGTAACAGTGACTAATGAAGCAAAATCTGTATTCTACTCCATTTCAGTCAGCTTCATAGTATTGATGTGAATAACACTAAGTCATAACAAGTCGCGAACAGTAATAAACTTGAAGAGAGATCAGATGTCCATTTAGATCATCGGAACGATAACAATCGCCCCTGACATAAGAGGTACCAGAAATATATTATAAGGTATTGTATCATCATTTTAGAGGCCAGTGGAAAACGCAGGAAAGAAATATTCAACTGGATTAAGTACTCACCATTCACCGAGTCTGTTCAATTGAAAAGGCGTCAGTAGCGGCAGACCTAGCAGACTTGATCAATCATTGCAATAATAACCTGTTGGACCTTTTTTATTATTTATTGGCTTGTATTTTTGAAAATCGTGAGGGGAAAGTATATGTGCAAGTAGAATTGTTCAGGGGGAGAAATTTTTCAAAGCGGTTGGCGGATTAACTATTATTGCCGCCAGCCTAGTTAAGTGTTGCCTCAGGCCCTACTATCCAGAGGACTATGATATGTATATGATATGTATACATATGATATTGATATGATACAATAAAGTACATATGATAGCTACATACAATGGCAGACGTCCATTCTCCCAGATCTCCACCAAGCGTCTCCATTTGCTTCTTCATCTGGCCAATCTCCTAGGAAATCATTACTCTTCATCGTCAAGCAGGGCACCTCCTGGAATTGGTGTTGATTTTACAATCACTACTTATCAAATACATTCTGGACTGGTTCAAAAAGGAGCTCACAACTTACCTTCGATATGTTACTAATTTATTAGTGGTTTTCTCAGCTATACAACGTCTGGTAAATACGAAGAGGGTATAAGTACAAGTGCACAGAACATGCATGCAGTACAGATGAGAGACTATTATCATTGGCCTTCAATCCATTATTTTGTAGACGACCGTACAACATCATCCGACAGGACTAAAATTAGCACCTCAATGCAACAGAAGGAAGACCACGATAGCGTCTGTAATGCATTTTGAGTAGTTCCACTATGGTACATCTCACCAATGCTCCGATAAAAGGGACTAGCATATAAGGAGTACAGAGGAGAAGAGAATAAACGAGAGATAAGAACTATCCACTATGCTAATTTTCGAGCCTAGAGTATGGCCTCGTAGACGAATCTGTCGGGCCGAGCAAGCAACTTTAAGGAAAACACAAGGGCTGTGGATACCATTTCATTCGCCGGCCAACATACTACGCTGGAAGAAATAATGGTGCCGACGGTATGACTTTTGAGTTTGAAGGATTACCAGGCATCAACTTCAAAGTTTTCCTGCAATATGTTAGAGCTAACATGACACGTCGGGATATTATAGAAGACTGACCTCGGAAAAGTAAGTGGTTACGACAGTTCGATCCGAGAACTTTCTTCCTGCAAGTGCTTTCAGAGCTTTGGTAGCGGATTCAACATCATCAAACTTGACGTATATTTTCCCCACACCGGCCGATTGTCTGCTTCCGCCCGTTGGACGAGGAATTTTCAGGTCTAGAACTTCGCCGTATTTAGAGCACTCTTCTTGCACATCATCGCAAATTTCTGCTCACGAATTGAAAATTAATTTCTCAACATTAAGGGTGGCTTTGGCTTTGGTGTTCTCTCACCGTCATAGTCATCACTGTTCATAAGTTCTTCTGGAGTTACCATGTTCAGTAGTTGAAGAACCCGGGTGGTCTCAAGGTCCTGCGATGTCGTTTTTGCAAACATCGACATTGCGTTTACTCCCATGTCAAGACCAGCCGCCTGAGTTGCACCAATACTAGCGCGGATAACTCTAAGATGCTTATCACCGAGCTCCATGCCATTCAGACCCTCTACAGCAATGGTGGTTGCCGAAGGATCGGCATACTCGCAAAAAGCAACACCCTGTAACTGTAGTTAGTAGTCATAACATATCTAGCAACAATTGGAAGGATATTCACCCTAGATTCATCGGTCCCAAGATCTTTGACAAGGACGAATGATTTCAGTTCGCCAAATGATATTAATAGCATCTTGACCGGTTCTTCCGGTATGTAGAGTGGGATATTGGAAACACAAATCTTGTTGGGAGAATCTGGAACATCGTTTAATAACACACCCTCTTGGTACTCTTGTTCCTCACTCGCAGCTGGTACAATATAATCCTTGGGTCTCCGTAGCTCAAGTCCTTTTGGTCCGCCATTAGTCGCTCCATTATCCATGGCTTCATGCTCTTCCATGGTGACACCATCAAAAGCAAGCGCAACAGTGGCATCTCCAGGAGTTCTAAACTCTAGAAGAGCGAACAAGCCATCCTTAGAGACCTGGGCAGAAATGCACGGATCAATCCCCCTAATAACGTTAAGGCCATTAAGCTGTAGGTTGAAGAACGAGACAAGAACCTCCTCACTGACGAAAGGGGGCAGATTATGCACAAATAGACGCCGTGCTTGGCGGGAGTTTGCAGGTTTGAGCGCAGAGTTATCTGCTGATCCACCAGGTTGACTCATGAAAGCCTGCAATCGACTTGGATCCACTGGTTGTTGTCGAGGTGCTCCGGGCAAAGGAAACATCCCTATACATTATTATGGCGAATGAGAAAAAGCCAAGAAAGCCAAATACGAAGCAGATTGGACGATGGAGGTCTGTGGGAGTGAAGACTTGCCTGACAGCTTTGCCTGCTCAGCAGTAACATTTTCGTACCCAGGAGGCTTGATATCCCACTGCGTCATCCGACGTTTCCGTTCCAGAATAGTTGTAATATCTGTTAAGTCTGGCGTAGGTTCTTTATTTCTTGCTATCGGAGGGGTCGCACTCCTTTTCCGCTCACGTCCGCCATCGCGTCCGACATCACGTCCGATATCACGTCCGACATCACGTTCGATATCACGTCCGACATCACGTCCGACATCACGTCCGACCTCACGTCCGACCTCACGTCCGACCTCACGTCCGATGTCGCGTCCACCATCACGTTCTCTGCGTCGGGGCCGGGCTTCAAAGAGGTCTCTTTCTCTCTCCCTTTCTCTATCGCGGCGAGGTGGTCGTTCTGTTTCATAGTCACGTCGCCGACGATCACCCCTGTCTCTGTCCCACTCCCGCTCGTCTCTTCGACTGGAGTATCGATCTTCTCGTTCTCTAGCTCGATAGTCACGGCTTGAGGAATACGTGTCGACTTCATGGTCACGGCGTGATGCTCTAGAAGTATGGTGAGGAGATCTAGAGCGTCTCCGCTCTCCTCGCTCACGATCTCCACGGTCTGCGCGGTCTCCACGATCTCCACGTTCCCGCCGCTCGTCTCTCTGTGAGATATCAAAGAATTAGATCAGCGGAAGAAATTTTTGATGCAGATAGTAAATGAAATTATCTCACATAATAATCCCTCGCTCGCCCTGGATCTGCATGAATATTAGTCAGCTCTTGCAAAAGAAAAGGTGGCGTAACTAGACTAAGTCTCTCTTACCTCTAGAGTAGGTGTCGCCGTTCATCCTGGCTCAATATATTAAGGACACGAGGAATTCCCGAACCGCCTTGTAAGTCCTCCGAGACAGAATTAAGATGGCAACAGGAGAAGCTGAACACAATAATTTGTATATGCGCACAACTATTGAGCGTTGCGAACGATGCTTATCTGCAAAGCTTGCTAGTACGCAGAAGGATCTCGAGGCTGCTGGGCAAGGGAGGCAAACGTGGGCGTCTAACGCGGATGCGGTTAGTATTAGCGCGACCAACTAATTACCAGGCGCTTGCAGTACTCTATACAAAGAATAATAAGCAGCTTATTACATGCGGCCGTTCTTTTACCTCAGCTTACGTTAGAGTATGGGTTGCCCCAACTCCCCCTTCTGTCATGTCTAGTAGTTTTTCAGAGTGGCGAAAGCTACCGCTGACATTATCAGAGCTCTGCATCAATACTACCTTGCGCTGTGGCCAATCTTTCCGGTGAGCAACCTCTACAATTAGCCTCAGAACTGGTTTCCTGGGCTCTTACCAATTCGAAGATGGCAGAAGTTACCAGAAAATGAGGAGTGGAGATGTGTTCTTCATGGGCGTGTCATCTCTTTGCGGCAAGATGCCTCACATCTGTACTATAGAGCCTATTTTCCAACCCATCCTTCCAACTCAACTCTTCCCACACCACCGTTATCTACCCCTCCGTCGCGTACAGGGCCTACCGTAACATCGTCCGCAGACCTAACTAAGCTAAATGGCGCTACCGACCACTCTTTGGCGCTCATTACTCATTACTTTAATCTCGACACGAATCTGACTCAGTTATATTTGCAATGGTCTGAGTTGGACTCAAATTTTAAAAAGAAGGCACTTAAATTCACCGGGATCCGCATCCTGCGTCAGGATGCCTGGGAAGCACTGGTGTCCTTCATTTGCAGCAGCAACAACAATATCTCGCGTATCTCCCAGATGGTTGAGAAGTTGTGCATCAACTATGGCGTCTTGATTGGGACCTTCGATGGATATTCGTACTATAGCTTCCCTTTACCAGAGACATTGATCGGTTACGATGTCGAGTCTCGGCTACGCGAGCTCGGCTTTGGCTATCGCGCGAAGTACATCCATCAAACTGCGGTAGCGGTGACTAGGGAACGAGAAGGATGGCTTGACTCGCTCCGAAATCCTGAATACCCTGCTTTCGGGGTTGACTGGGCTCCGGGGGGTGAGATGGCCCCAGAGGGAAGACAGGGTTATCGGGAGGCCCATCAAAAGCTACTTGGGCTCCATGGTGTTGGTCCCAAGGTTGCCGACTGTGTCTGCTTGATGGGATTGGGCTGGGGTGAAGCAGTACCGGTTGACACTCATGGTAAGCGTTCATTATATGGCTGAGATATCGAAAACACCTTAAATCTCCGTTTTATACTGACGAAACTTGGAAAAGTTTGGCAGATTGCCCAGCGTGACTACAGGTTTGGAAGAGGTGGAAATAGATCCCTAAGCAAGGCCACTTATGACGCCGTTGGAAATCATTTCCGCAACCTTTGGGGGAAAGAGGCTGGTTGGGCTCACAGCGTTCTATTCACAGCTGATTTGAGGACTTTCTCAGAAAGACTGGGTACGTCGAAAGCTGAGGCTAAGATTAACCAGGAGGACGTGGAGGCCCGAATCAAGATTAAGGCTGGCGTGGCTGCCAAGAGAAAGACTATAGATGGAGATTCTATTGTCGAAGACAAGATGACCCAGACGAGAACGCTGCCCAAGAGACTTCGAAGAAAAAGAACTCACTCAGACGTCATCTAATCATTTTGGTGGCCTGGCCTCTCCTTAGACGGTGTGTTTGGCTACACACTTTGTTGGCTACACACTTTGACACGATTATGTTAAGTATTTAACATGTTGCGTCTTGTGACTGCTATGTTCATTGTACATCATCACATTGGCCATGTGTACTACTATTCGACGTATGCTATTCATTATAGTGCAAGAATCGAATGTTATCACAAGCATATTAAGGATTTGATTGTCAATAAACCCCTATATAAGACTCTTCTAGATGACAATTTGCGCCATTCTAATTCGATGGTCCTTGGCTGAGTACATCATGGTAGCAGGCGAGAAGGCCCGCGTTTATTTATTTTTATTTTTTATTTCAACCGTATCTTCTTCTCTCTTACCAAACAGTGCTCCCATCTTAGTATGTACATATGCGTCTATATACCTAGGTACATAGCATTGGAGAATAAGTTAGATGTACCCTGCTTACAAGCACGTACGATTCATGATTGTGCCAGTCAATAATAGGTACTACTAGTAGTATCTTGCTCCGGTGGTGAAGCCAAGATCAGGGATTTTGAAGGAAGCAGGAAGCTTGTTGTATTCAGGGGTGGCACGTTGCCCAGTCGCTTCTATCTGGCGAACTCAGTAAACTACCTAGGTAGCATGAAAGCTTACAAATTACCGGTCCTCACTTTTAGTAAGTTTTTTAGATAATATATATATATAGTGTATAAAGACAGCCTGAGAGTTACGTAGTTGTAATATCGCAGGCACGCAGGAGTCCTAGTACATCACGACTTAGCAATTTCCGAAAGCTCTTGGTTCCTCTTCGATCGATAGTTTATACGCGAGCGGCACCTTCAGGCGCTTCCTCTGTGAGTCGGGACCCGGAACCCGCAAGGTTCCAGTCCCAGCATCCGGACGCCAGATCGATCAGTTTTGCTCGAATGGGGCTGAAGGTGCCTAGGTAGTAGGTAGACTTGTTAGCGGAAGTGACAGTGGTGAAACCAGAGCGATTTAGATCCTGCATACTCCTGGTCTATGTTATATGCACTTTCATTCACATATTCCTGACTGCCCCTAATATTAAGGGCAGGCAGGAAATTAGGAATTAACATGAAGAGCCTAAAATACGCTTCGTAGAGGCAGTGGGTTGTCAGATCTCGTAGTTGTCCAATCGGCTTTGATTATTCCGACGGTCAAAATCTCCGGTGTATCTTCGGCCCGAGACTAACTTACTTCAGTACCTACTAACAGAAGAAGCAATACTTTAAGTAAGCAGCAAGCAGCTAAAAAATTACCTATCATAGATTCTGAGATAAAATTACCTGTATCCGCGGACACAGTGACGGAGTCGGCTCTGTATTTCTGAGGTCGTACCGTCTTTTTCTTTTTAAAATCCTTACTTCTGATAACGGCACCCCTCTGCGTGGGGGTCACATTACATACTCTCCTGGCCTGCAGGCTGCAGCTGGTAATAATGAGATTGAGGTTCCGGTTGTACCTTTGCCTCTTCGGTATTGCATCATGCCATCTCATAATATGTATGTGCCCGATTTATAAAGTAATTATATACATTTGAGGCCATCGGTAGCTATAAGGCTGTATCTAGCAATATTGTCTCGTTGCTCAATATAATCCCCTTTTTATTTCCCCCCGTTTCTTATCCCCTAGCTCCTTGTTCGTCTCTTTTTTGAATATTCCGTCGGGTTGTTCATCCCTCATAACGATGGAGTTGATCGATCCTCTGTATATCGGGTTTGATCTCTCTACGCAGCAGCTCAAGGCTCTTGTTGCCACCTCGGAATTGAAGGTCGTCCAAGTGGCCAAGTTCGATTTCGATACTGACTCATGCGGTTTTGCTATCAAGAATGGAGTGATCACCAATGAGGTAGAGCATGAGATCTTTGCACCCGTATCGATGTGGATACAAGCACTGGATGGCGTGCTACGTATGCTGAAGGATCAGGGACTGGACTTCAGTCACGTCAAAGGTGTAAGCGGCGCTGGCCAGCAGCATGGAAGCGTTTACTGGAGCTTAGATGCGGAGGCGCGGCTCACAGCCTTGGAGAAGGACAAGACATTGGAGGAGCAATTGTACGAGGCATTTTCGCATCCGTTCAGTCCTAACTGGCAAGATGCGAGTACGCAAATAGAATGTGATGAGTTCGATGCCTTTCTAGGTGGGCCCGAAGTGCTCGCAGAGGTTACTGGGAGCAAAGCTCATCATGTGGGAGCCCCCTCATGTAACAGTTTCCATGCCGGTGTCTAGCTGACAATATTGATATTAAACTTTAGAGATTTACAGGCCCTCAGATACTCCGTTTTCGGCGGAGATATCCGGAGGTATATCGGAAGACATTAAGGATTTCCCTAGTATCGTCCTTTTTAGCATCTATTCTTCTAGGTCGAATAGCTCCACTTGATATTTCCGATGTATGTGGCATGAACATCTGGAATATTAAGCGAAATACCTTCGATGATCGTTTGCTGGAGCTTTGTGCTGGTTCCTTTGGCGTCGAAGACCTGAAACTGAAGCTTGGAGACGTGGCCCAGGACGGAGGAATGCACCTAGGGAAGATTGCCAAATATTTCGTCGAGCGGTATTCCTTCAACCCGGACTGCACAGTTATTCCGTCGACAGGAGACAATCCAGCAACGATTCTTGCTCTGCCTCTCCGGCCGTCCGATGCAATAGTGTCGCTGGGGACTTCCACCACTTTCTTGATGTCAACTCCGCATTATAAACCAGACACATCCACACACTTTTTCAATCATCCGACCACTCCTGGTTTATATATGTTCATGCTCTGCTATAAGAACGGAAGTCTCGCTCGCGAGCAAGTGCGGGATGCCATCGACAGCAAACTGGGCAAGAATAACTCTTCCGATCCCTGGACAAATTTTGACCGGGCTGTCTTAAGCACCCCTTCCATGGGACAGAAGACGGGATCTGACCTCATGAAGATGGGACTTTTCTTTCCAAGACCCGAAATAGTGCCAAATCTCCGAGATGGGCAATGGCGATTTGGCTATGACCCTAAAGCAGACACGCTAACAGAGTCCGACAGTGGTTGGGATCGGCCTTTGGATGAAGCCCGAGCAATTGTTGAAAGCCAGATGCTTTCCCTCCGTCTGCGGTCGCGAGGACTTACACAAAATCCGTCTGCAGATATACCAGCCCAGCCCCAGCGGGTATATCTTGTGGGTGGAGGATCGAGGAATAAAGCAATTGCTCAGTTGGCAGGCGAGATCCTTGGGGGAATCGACGGTGTGTACCGGCTGGATGTGGGAGAAAATGCCTGCGCGCTTGGTGCTGCCTACAAGGCTGTATGGGGGTTGAAACGGCAGTCAGGCCAAACTTTTGAGGATTTCATTAGTCGACGATGGAGGGAGGAAGAATTTGTACAGAAGATTGCGGACGGATATCAGAGAGAGGTCTTTGCAAAATACGGGATTGCTGTCGAGGGATTTGACAAGATGGAGAAGATGATTTTAAGTCAGCACTGATTCGAAATGGGGGCGGGGGCTAACGTCCAAAGTGACAAAGTCGAAATGAATCATCAATGATTACATATGATAAAACTACGGCGTCGCAGTCAAGCGTCGCGGTCGACATGATTGAAAAGATTCGTCTCACCGAGTAGAGTACAGTTATGTACCTCAGTTAACTCCGCCCGTTGAAGGCCTGAGGAACTGAGGTAAGAACCACAGTGCATTAGTAAGCCAATCTGGAACGAATAAAATACGGGCGCCAAACTTACGCCCTCAGTGTCAAAATTTTTAGCTTTTATAGGACATGCCAAGGCGGCTAGCGGCTTGTCCGCCTGGGTTTGTACTTACCTGCATGAATCATGATGGCATTCATCATAATAATATCAATCTTACGTCTCTCTATGATCTCAATAACTAGGAGGGAAATCTGTTTTGTGTAACTGAAACTTTCATTTAGGACCGTCAACACTTGGGTTCCACCATGGCTTGATGAACTCGGCTCTCATCTGATAGTTATGACATCTTTGAAGCTCCGTCAGAACCTCACGACAAAAAGAAATCCTGCATCACTCCTCCTTAGGCTGTTTATCAACTTCAGAGGCAGCCCGGCTGGCCGAAAATGGAGGATCAGGTAAAGTCGTACTTTTGTTTCCTTCCCATTTCTCCTCTCCATTTTTTTTCTTTTTTCCCAGTCCTATGTCCCCGCCTAACCCCGCTCTCCAACAACCCTTGTAGACAAACAGCTCACCAAGTGTCTGGGATAGGTAGCAAATGCCATTGAGATTGCCTGGAACCATTCCTCAGACCAAGCCATCAAGGCACAAGCATTTGATTACCTCAACCAGCTTCGGTCCGATCCCTCCGGATGGCAGGTCTGCCTCTCTATCTTCATCAAAACCCCACGCCACTCTGACATTGTCCGGCATGTTGCTCTGGAGGTGGTCAATAGCGCGGCTGAGGCCGGCTTGATTGATTCCCAGGGCCTAGGGCTTGTCAAGGATAGCCTAATGGCGTACCTACTCCAGTTTTACGGCAGTGGAGGCCCCGTTCCCGATACTTCCAATATTCAGAACAAGATCGCCCAAACGATAACATTTCTATTCTCTGTATTGTACCCCATTGGGTGGGTGACTTTTTTTGACGACCTTTTGAGATTGACGAGCGAAACGCAGTCTTCGTCGCTATGGGACAATCTGCCCGGGATCATTTTCTATCTAAGGGTGATAAATTCGGTGCATGATGAGATCGGCGACGTTCTGGTATCGCGATCCCGAGCGGAGCAGGACAAGGCAAACACCCTAAAAGATCTAATTCGAGAGAGAGACATGCGGAAAATTGCCAACTCGTGGCAGGAGATATTATCACAATGGCAGA
Organism: Elaphomyces granulatus; assembly: GCA_002240705.1. NCBI lineage: Eukaryota > Fungi > Ascomycota > Eurotiomycetes > Eurotiales > Elaphomycetaceae > Elaphomyces > Elaphomyces granulatus. Next base: position 3,827 of record NPHW01005049.1, on the reverse strand, counting down.
ATAGAAATGAGCAAGTAGTTGAGATGTCCCTCAAGGCGGTTGGTAGCTGGGTGAGTTGGATTGATATAGCTCTGGTTGTGAACCAGCCAATGCTGGATCTCCTATTCCGGCAGCTTTCGCGAGCGCAGAAGCCAGATCTAAGAGACGGGGAGGAGAAAGTGCGTGACTCAGCAATCGATGTGTTCACGGAAATCATCGGCAAAAAAATGAAGGCGGAGGATAAAATCGATATGATCATGTTTTTGGACCTTGAATCTATCGTTGCTCAGCTTTCCAGAAGCCCCCCACTGCATGACAATAGGTTCACCTCCAAATATGATACGGATTTTGCAGAGACCGTTGCGAAGCTTGTCAATATTACGGTCGTCGATATCGTCAGAGCGCTTGATTGTGAGTCTAGTGATATTCAAACTAAAGAGAAGGCCAGCATCCTTCTTCAGTCTTTCCTTCCACATATTCTTCGATTTTTCTCCGACGAATATGATGAAATATGTTCAACAGTCATCCCTTGCGTGAACGACCTTCTCTCATACTCTAGAAAGATCTCAAAATCAAACCCTCCGCTAGCGGCTCAGCACTCCACCATGTTGCTTCCGATACTGAAGGCGATTATTTCAAAAATGCGCTATGATGAAACTTCATCATGGGGAGACGAAGACGGGGAGACTGATGAGGCCGAATTCCAAGAACTTCGGAAAAGGCTGCATATCTTACAACAAATCATTGCCACGGCCAATGAACAATTATATATAGATGTAGTCTGGGACGTTGTGGGGACCACTTTTGTGAACATTAGGCAAGCGGGGACTCGACTGGACTGGCGTGATCTCGACTTGGCGTTACACGAGATGTTTCTATTCGGTGACCTTGCTGTCAGGGCCGGCGATCTCTACACCAAAAATAAACCAAACAATATTGCTGCCGAAAGGTTAATTGAAATGATGTTGAGGATGGTTGAATCTGGTTCGTTCGCCGGTGTTGTTTCTCGAAGATGTTCACTATTAATATTTTCTTAGATATTCGGTCATTTACCCATCCGGCAACTCAGCTGCAATACATGGAAATATGCGTGCGCTACAGCTCTTTCTTTGAACACCACACTCGCCTGATCCCTGGTGTTTTAGAGAGCTTTCTCCAACTCGTCCACCATCCGACTAAAAAAGTGAAGACTCGATCATGGTACCTATTCCAGCGTTTAGTGAAACATCTTCGAACTCACATTGGCAATATCGCACAAACTGTCATTGAGGCACTTGGAGACTTACTTGTAATTCAAGCCGAGGTTCCCTCCGCTGGTTCTGACGCTGATGAAATGTCTTCGGAGGATCATGAAGGATCTGCTGACGCTGTCTTTAATTGTCAACTTTACCTCTTTGAAGCGGTCGGCTCTATTTGCTCAACGATTGCGGTTCCGCCAGACAAGCAGGCTCTCTATGCTCAGTCCGTCATGAACCTGATTTTCGTTGACATGGAAATGAATCTTGCATCTGCAAAGTCAAATGATGAAAGGTCACTGTTGCAAATCCACCATGACATTATGGCCCTTGGAACTCTTGCTAGAGGATTTTCTGACTGGATGCCCGGCACAAACGCTCCTTCAACAATACCTCCGGTACCAGAAATCTCAGAGGCGTTTTTTCAGGTATCCGAGGTGACATTAGTTGCTCTTGAATCGCTCAAAATGTCCTTTAATATCAGAACTGCGTCAAGGTTTGCGTTTTCGAGACTAATTGGTGTCCTGGGCTCGAGAATTCTTCCCCAGCTGCCTCGTTGGATTGACGGGCTTCTCAACCAGACGTCCTCAAAAGACGAGATGGCTTTATTCCTGCGACTCTTAGATCAAGTCATATTTGGTTTCAAGGGCGAAATATATGGAATTCTAGATACTCTCCTTACACCCTTTCTTCAGCGAGTCTTCTCAGGCATTGCAGATCCTGCAAGCGGCACAGATGATGAAATTCAATTAGCAGAGCTGAAACGGGAATATTTAAATTTTTTGCTTGCTGTTCTGAATAATGATCTCGGTTCTGTTATCATTAGCCAAGGTGGGTTTTGATTTCCCTAATTTTCACACTCTCCGTGATGCTAATTTTCTATAACCAGCTAACCAACCTATTTTTGAAATTGTTATTGCCACCATTGAATTGTTTGCTAAAGATGTTGATGATTTTACTACTGCAAAAATGGCCTTTTTGGTACTTTCGAAAATGGCAAGCTCTTGGGGAGGTCCTGATATCGCACCAGATCCCTCAAACGGTGTTTATATAACTCAATCCGCTCTTCCGGGTTTTAGCCATTTTATGATCACAAGGTTTTCACCCCTTTGCTGGGCTCTCCCCATTACCCCGACTTTTAACTCGAAGGATGCTCAAGCAAGGCAGGCCCTTGCCGAAGCTGGAGGGTTGCAGAAAACCATTTACTCCAAAACTGGAGCTGAATATGTACAATATCTCCGTGACAGAGAGCTCCCCGGTATGGGAATGGGAGCAGATCTCATTGAAGAATATCTGGATGCTCTAAGCCGCATGGACATGAAAGGCTTCAGGCATTTTTTTCAGGTAGACAACTGTTCATTAATCTAGTTTTGGTCATCGACTAACTTCTCATTTTTCTCGCAGTCGTTCATCCAGCGGCTCAGCGCATGATACCACGTGGATTCTTCGCGTCCTCCCTTTTTTTTTTGGCTTTTTTTAGATTCCCCTGTTTTCTTGATCAAAATTCTTATAAGTCGTATCCTTCCTTATATCCTCTTAACGCATCAACATTGATTTATCGTCTACATAGCTCTCAAAACGTACATAGCTACGATGCATATGCATGCTCGGGCGTTTCATATACGGCATTCTGTTTCCTCATTTAGGATGTACTTCGATGATGTCGATGACTTTTAAGAAAGATATGAAAATACGTTGGTCAACGTCGGAGGTCAGACCATTAATTTCAGGCAGTTCAATGGGATTCATACCAGGCTTAACCGGCACGGCTTTAGGCTATTTCCATAGCCCCGGAGGCTGGCGGCCATTTGGTGTGATTTGTAGTTTTATTTTCCTAGTGCAAGGAATCAAGAAATTAACATCTTTATTAATTATACATCTTGATAGTCTATGGTACCAATCATACACCTACTCGAAATATTCCTTTCTCAAGATTTACTCTCCACACCGTACTACCCCTACATACTATTTATTACGTAGGTATATGAATGCCAACCGTTTACAGATAAATACTTGTAACTTCTCATCGGCTCTGTTTAATATATACCGTCCCGCCCCATCTGACGATCGGTCCCACCTGACGCCCGCGTTTTCCCATACAAAATGGCCAAAAATGGCACTTTTTCAACAACAACAGCACAACCACCATTAAGGATATTAATATAAAAATTTAAATGTGTATACTTGAAGCTCTAAATTGTTATTTCCATATATTAATTATTAATAATTCGCCTTTAAATAGGGAGTTTTAGTAACTTTTAGATTCACCATACCCCCCCTTAAAAATGTAAATATTACTATATTTTCAACTATTTTTTATATTATATAGCCTATTGGTAATCATATTCTATAAGTTATTTTAGGCTTATTTCCTTCTATGGAAGTTAATGGTTGATTAAATGGGTTTCTTGCTATCCATAGTAAAAAAGCGCATTAACAACCACACCGGGTTCTAAAACCACTATCCTTAATCCTTATATACCACCGTTATTAGAAGCCAATAGTAGGTATAAATCAACAGTTAAAAATATAATATTTGCACTTTTAAGGAGGGCTCATTTTGTATGGTGAATCTAAAACTCCCTATTCAAAGGCGAATTATTAATAATTAAT
>NPHW01005046.1:0-13710 GCA_002240705.1 Elaphomyces granulatus | reverse complement strand
TAGCACGAGGTGAATTGCGCGCCTGGACAGTGGTTAGTCGGCGATACAGCCAGCGAAGTAACGTACGTCAGAGACCGCCCATCTACGTCGGAGACTCTGTGGTCGCTGTCCAATGAACTCTGTTTTATATAGAACCGTAAGCGGTGTGTTAGCGCAATCTAGTCTTTGGGGATTGGCCCATACCCCCACCCCACACCCCCACACCTGACCCGGGCCTCCCCAAATTGGTGTTAGCGCCCTGAATGTGTGACACCTTTTGCCAGAGTGAAACTACCCCTCAACAACAAGTATTCCTCCACCACAACAAGTCTAAAATTGTATTTTCACCTATTGTAGGCTTCTCCAATGGATGCTTAAGCCTGCAATAGACAGGAACTGTAAAATAGAAGCGTCGTGGTTGAGAATTTCTGCTTAGAAGTGGGACCATTTTTGGTGGGGAAGTCCGCATATTTTAGCGGTATTACAGTAAAATACCGTTAAATACCTTAAATTATATGTAATTCATACATACGTGACCAAAAGTCATTGCATCACCACTTCGACTTATCAACCACCTGACGATGACTTTTATAAGCATGGTCAACAAATTCCTTCGTACCATACTTATATCCGCGAGTATAGGCGTCAATCACTCGGCTGCACAACAGATCGGCGAGAAGAAATGATTCAATGGCTGGCTTTGGGTATTTGCCGCATGAGCCAGTTGTCGTCCTGTTTCACGAATGCGACGCTGTTGGCGTTTGCTTAATGTCGGTCCTCTCTGATACATTCGGAACTTTGTCGTTTCAGCAGCATCTCAACCTTCTAATCTTGCATTTTTTAGAAGAATCTCAAAGGCATTCCTCCCTTCATCAGAAATGTTATCTTCCGGCTCTGAGATATCTATATCACTTTCCTCATCCTCATCTGACAATCCTTCCAAGTGGGCTTCATGCAAGATATCTTCAAGTTCCAAGAGACCCCTAGTGTATCTGTCTCTGCCGGTTGCAATCGTCGCTGTCTTTTCGTTTCTCTTGCATCTCGTAGATGCCTCGCGCGTTTATTAAAACGCCCCATTATCACAAAATATATTTGAAATAACGAATTGAGAATCTTTTTCTATTGCACAAGCTTAAGCACAAGTAAAACTAGAGATACAATGTTCATGAGACGAGCAGACTTCGAGGGGGAAAAGAAAAGGGGGGGAAGAAAACAGTAGTATCATAACTAGTTACATAGTACATGCTAGCGAGCTCGAGTGGCATTCCTACAATAATAAATACAGCTTATGATAAGGCAATTAAACAAAATAACTTCTTTAAAACAGCTGAGCACGGCTTAGCTCAGGGAAATCTCGAAAATTTCGTCAAGAAAACAAATCCAGAAATGGATGTGATTTACTTTAGCTGGCAACAGCGTCAAACTCTTGTAGATGACCACAGACTCGGCAGTGGTTCTCGGTATACAGAACCTCTTAACGCCCACGTAAATCCGGATAAACAGGTCGATGAGTGGATCAGTAGGGTTAATACTCTGATAATTATTGATGAGGCACAGCTTTCGTATCCTTATCCCAGTTTATGGACCGATTTTATCAAGCCCCAAAACTGTGCACGATGGGGCCCTATTGTCATACTCATCACGCGAAAAGTATAAAGAAATAAGTTGGTTATTCGCAACCAGCGGGCGAATAGATACCCGTTGGTATCAAATTCGATCGGGGCTGAACCCTCGATACGCGGAAATGGGGTCTCTGCCGGCGAACCGTAAGATGAAAAAAGGATGACGACGCTGTAGCTCGGTTTTCTTCGATTAACAGTATCCATGACCAACCGTTACTTGATGCCTCTAGGCTTTTCCGCAACTGGTTTTCCACGCCTTAAGATACGCAAAGGTGGAACTGCCTTTCGCATCAATGGTAAGATCGTTGCCAACGGCTTTTTTCTTCCTGGGCCCCGACGTGGGCCGGCTCCCTTCACTTCATAATCCCAAATTCATCAAAAAGATCGTAGATATGCTCACGGTTCTCTACCAACCACACAACACTGTTATTGAAAATTGGGCTCCGAGTTTCTCTCGAGGCTGTCAGCTCTAGGAGCTATGTATTACCATCAATGGTGACTTCTACTTCCACTTCTAATTGCGGAGAGATTTGCTGAATCGTGATCCACACCCTCTCCCAATTGATACTTTTAGCTGCATGACCATACCCATGTCCTCTGATTAACCAAATCAGTGAGTACCGCGTCGATAATCGGGAAGCTTTTGAGGACTTTGTACGAGATTCCGTTAGGATTCGCCGTAATAGACTGAATCTAAGTCTCTATAAATTTTGAACGTTACTCGTGATTTCACTATAAGTCATGTGTTCCAACTTCCGGCACTTTTCAACAACTTTCTCGAACGCGGGAGGCCCTACGATGTGGTAGGATATATGGGGGGCGACGACACATGACACACCACATCTTCCTGGTCATACTGAGGGCCCTTATTGGGAACGTGGAGGATTGCCAACAGTGTTAAGATCCCAGAAATGATGGGCAATTAACACTGGTGTGGGAAGTACAACATTTGTGGTGTTAATCAATTCGTTTTTCTTAAATCGGCAACAATGGCGCCGGGCTTGTTGAAGAACCTCGTAAACTGCGCGTTTGCCGGGAAAAAGGGGTGTCTGTTGGTCTGGAACACCATCATTTAATTAGCTTCTGGATTGTCGCGGTCCCTGCGGTTTCAAAAAAGCGTCTGGTTATAAAAGTCGAACAATTTCATTAGTCGAAGATGTATGAGTAACACGTCGCTCAGAGGTTGCCAACAGATGGGAAGTCAGTCGAATGGTGGCATACAATGAACCGCCGTCCCGTAAACGTCGATTTGCAAAGACAGTGCCTTTTCCGAAAGTGATTGAGAATTGATTGTCTCTCTCAGGGATGGAAGAGAATGTAGATGGATTTCGAACATCCCAGGACATTCGGCGAACCCTATAATGTCTCCTATATAGAATTAGTGAACCATAGAAAAAGTGAACCAAAAGAAGAAATACCCATTGCTTGAGCGTAGGAGTTTACTGAAGGAAGCTTGACGTTCGCCCAACGTGTGTCTGGGGCCATGGGGAAGACGAAGTAGAAAGTTGTTTTGCTGATTCGTGAGGTCCTTCGCTTTATGCTTTGAAAGTTGTCATTTCAATAGAGGATAAATGGCAACCGTCTACGGTGGTAGACGGTAATTGTCGCAAAGGCTTTTGCAACAAAAGAAACACAAGCATTTCTTTTCAAGACCGCCTAGGATTATAAATTAGAGGTGGACACCGTCCACACTCTCCAGCCCCATAGGGGTCATACCACTGCTCATGCCTCTTATCTTTTATGGTAGCGAAGGAGGTGTCAGGACCCTGGTCCAGACAAGCTATAGTACACTGAGATCGATGACCCACCGGTCATCGGTTGTGCCTTTTTGGCTGCTCAGCACCCGGCGGCCAGGCTTAGGGGATAGAAACTTTGGGTTCCTTCGTGAACCCAAATTTGGCCGAGAAACGGCTTTCTCAACGTTTTCACCATAGAATTGACATGGCCCATGGGAACTGATATTTATGATCAAAATCGATCCATGGATACATCTTTTTAGATTGCAATAAAAGGGACTCACTCCCGCTCAGCCGTCGCCACATAGCGTCAATTATGCTCCTAACATATCTCCAGCAGTACGGTCATCACATGTCCCCAAAACTTTTCGCCCGCCGTGTATCCCGGCGCCGTAGAGGCCTTCCAGGGGAGCCCATCTTGTAGGTAGTTACCAGGCAACTTCGATTGCACATATGTACATACTTTACTGTTTTGACGGTCAGTCTCAATGAATAGGAATTGAGCCGATAGCGACCAGTGCTGAATTTTGGTTGGTGTGACGGTTTTTTATGTCTCGTTTTACCCTAACAAAGACAGATTCTCTATCCACGCCAGTGATTGTGTTCTCTTCGGAGTTGAGATATATGTGGATTATTTTGCTTTTGCTGCTTCCTGCACCCGTTATATGGAGTCCGTCGCGCATTTTGTTGTGTTTTTAGGTCAATGGTGAATTTGTGAGGCAGTTGGCCGGTAATAACTGTGTTTCAAGATTGCGGTACACAATCTTAATGTGTGCACAATCGGCTAAAGATGAAATATCAATCAATAACCGCAACATCGGAAGATCGGAATGCTATAATAGTTAATTTACTGGCCGTTTAAAGGATGCCATCCTTGGCGATATATTCTCTTGGTCATCACCACCGTCACTGACGCTCCGCAAGACTGTCCAAGCTGCGTTATAACAGGCGGCCCATTCCGCCAAGCGAAACGCAGCTGGTATCCTTGAACACCGTGAAGTAAGTTATATATATTCGACCTCCCTGTCGGAGGCTGAAGGCGAGCGTCTTCTCGTTTCGCGCGATGGCTGCTAGGAGCTTTTTCTCTGCCGTCTTCTATTAGTATCATCACTATTAGTACATATGTATGAATAATGAGCGGATAGAGAACTCACTGGGGTTTTCTTGGCGCGCTTCTTCCTGGGCTTCTTCACTCCGGCGCCGGAACTCTTCTTCAACTTTCAAGCTTCAACAGGTCAAGTCATTCGTCTTGAAGTGACAACTGCGCAAGGTGGTTGGCCGAGAGGAGGAAGGACTCTTCTATCATATCTACTGCTAACGGTCTAAAAAGAAAGCCTTCCAAGATCCCGCAAGGCAGTATTATCATTGCTAATGCGGTGCAAAATCGGTTTACAGCATCTTTGAATTCTTCATGATTGAAATACAAGGAAATTTTAGGATTTGTATAGGGAAGCATTCAGAGATGGAGCCATTCAAAAGCGCGATCTTTTTTTTTTTTCTTTAAAAAGTTCGTATTTCTAGAAATTTCCAATAAAATAAAATTAGTATTAATATTTAGACAAAGGATCTGAGATCTTACCGATCGCGTCCGCAAGACTGCAAGAGCTGGGCTTCCTTTTCGGCATATTAGCAATGATGAAGTGTAAAAAAAGATGGGCTATGATCCGATCAAATAGAAGCGAAAAATCTGGCCAATAAAGGGTTGGAGATTATATAGGCGAGGGAGGTATTCCGTCTATTTAGAGAAGGCAGACTGGGTTGTGTTTCGAATGACAAGGGAGTGTTAGAACTTGCTAAGTGCATTTGTTTTCAGGTTTCGGGCAAAGCAATTGTCTGTCGTCTGTTTATCTGAGATATTCCTCTGTAACAGACCTGTGCCAGGTCATGTGATAGAGGCTGCACATAAGTCCATGTCTTTTGCTCCTCTCTGTCAGTACCTGTGTCATTGAAGCTCGAAGCTGAAAAGTAGGGAGGGATTTCCATTGACTGCGGAGATGCCATTATCCATTTGATTTCAAGTTCGCCACCAAGGGGCGTAAGAAAGTACATATCTAGTTCCTTCACTTTCTTAGGCTCAGGAATAAGCAAACTAGTGGAGAATCGGACGTTGTCAACAGCTTGTGGCGCTCCTCTGGCGGCAGATTGAGATTCGTAGATATGATATCTCTTTGTTGTGTGGTTACTCTTATCCTCTGAGCGGCTGACTTGCTTCTCAGCCAAGTTGTAACCTCCTCTTAATTTTGGTCCTTAGGGCTCCTAGCCACTTCTTACGTAAGTCGTGTCGATCCCATTATTGAATAGATGTATATCTAATGGCATTATTCAGCTGGCCTCCGCGGCCCTGCACCACTCCTAGGATGAGTGTGCAGTGCACCGTGCTCGTCGCTGGGTGCCTTCTTTTGCGGTACCAGGGAAGGACCATTCTCCGAAAGTCAAGACTCAAAAGGTAGTTGTGCAACCTGGTTCGATTCCTCACTTCGACCATACCCTCGTCACGCTTGGCGCTTTATATACCCATTCTTTCATATCGTGACAACGAAAATGCGTAATTCTCTGCGCAGCTATATGCATTTGATCTTTCTCTATCAGGCCGGTGTTGTTAAACGTTGTCTCGTATGGGGGGGCACTAGAGGGAAAAGCACTCAGTACTATTTGAGATTAAAGCAAGATTGAATCGATGCCGCACGTAGCATCCACAGTTACAACTTCTTCAATTATGAGAAGGCGTATGATAGGAATGCAATTGCATATGTAAGAGCTATCATCTTTTTTCTGACGGTCTTCTAAATCTTACTTCCAACCGAAGTAGATGGACGAGGGGTAGGTATGTCGTAGAACTGCCATGTTATATTCGAAAAGCTCCTGAAGCTTTATTAATGAAGTGATCCTTGTTACATGCGTAATCACTCGGAATTGTTTGTTATTTCACGGCGCCCATGCTTAGGAAATCTGAAATATTAGCAAATAATGAGTTATAAATCCTTTGAAGGCTAAAAAGAATAATAAAGAATCTATAAGAATAATTCCGTGACATAGCGTACGAGAGAAAATTAAATGCAATTATTAGGCACCACACGGAAGGGAATACACCAAGACTACAGCATGTCGATGCGCTCTGTACAGTGTGCATATTCTCATTCCGTGGTCTCTGTTCATTCTATCCGCGTATATTCCGGCGGAGGCTAGCAAAAAGCTCGAGGAGACGACTCACCATAGAGAGACAGTATAGCAGGATTCATGATTTGGATTTTCTGGTCCTGAGCTGCACGGTTTGCCACGAGCAGTCATTCGCGGTGCCTTCTTTGTCCCTTTTAAATGAACGACCGGCCAAGAATTGAACTGGTGATCGTGTCATACATATGTAAGAAGGTTTGCTGCTAGAGCCGCTTATGAATCATGATCATGACTGCTCGTTTAAACTCATCCTTAATGGAAAACAGATTTCTAACTGTGCTCGCAACATTGTGATCAAGGGATATCGATCTTCCTGGATGGAAAGAAGGAATTCAACCAATGCTGTTTTGTCCCGCCTCCTTGCCTTTGGCAGCACCTAGCTAGGCATTAGTACCCTGCACGTTGCCAACATTATAATAACTTACATATTGTAAAACCTTCGGCAAGTTTGCTCCTTGGGTCGGTTCCCCAGCCGGTAAACTAAACCTCCTCATAACGGGGGTCTAGGGACCTGAGACAAGTTTCCTCCAACACCACATGTAAATAGATCCGCTACATAGGCCCAGGCGGCACCGAAAGCGTTTAGAATTAATAGTAATAATAATAATATTGTAAAGCTTGCTGAGGTGAGGACGAGCTCATCATCATCATCACTGTACCAGCTGACGTTTAGTTATGTGGGCCGTTGAGGTGTTTGTATGGTGTTGCTCAGGTTTTGTAGAAAAAGGATGATCAGCGTGTAAGTTGGGCGCTGGAGGTTTCAAATTGAATCAACACAGTGAATGGCCCATGCATGGAATGACCAGGTCATCTTTCTGGCTGAAGAGGGGCATAATCTGCCTGATGGATGCTCATTGGTCTGAGTAGATACTGAGATCAGGTATGGACGTCTGAGTGAGGCAAGATGTACAAATGTCCTTTCGGGGCTGTATGATACATATCTGTTTTTTTTTTTTTGTAGTAAGATGCAGGTGTTAGGGAAGAGGAAGGGAAGGGAAGAAGAGGCAGGAAGACCTGGTCATTGATCACTGATCACTAATCAGCTTGCACAGTGAATGCCTCATTGGATAAAGGAGAGCTCGGAAACCTCAAGGGCGAGGCACAAACTCCTATAGATTCAGCGAGGTGGTCGTCATCAATCAGATGCTAGGATAACCGCAATGATATGTAGACAACGAACTATACAACTTCGTTCGCTTCACATGTCTAGTATGCAACACATTCATAATCGCCTTCAAATATCCCCACGACCAAGATCGGGGTCAGATCGAAAAGAACTTGAGTCATGAACATGCGAATGGAGCAAAGACTTTGTATATACAGATTGGTACATCTGCTGGTGCGTTTTTGTGGATTTTTTTTATGTATGAAATTGTGGTAGAACTTCCATAGAAGGTAGATATATCATAGACGATAGGATGGAATATATTGAATATATACTTGTAGTTACCTGTATAAGTAAAAATTAGAGTTTTATGGCGGATGCGGTGCACCTACGTAGGAGGAGGGAAAGAGATTGAATGAATTAAACCTAGAAACGAGGACTGAGCACCGGCAGTACTATAGACTTGGTCATAATTGTTGGATGGTGTCCTCGCCATCCACAGCTATCATAGATCATACATACTTCCTGCCGGTGCACCCTTCAAAAATGAGCTAGTTACCGACGACGACCAAAGAGAGAGCACATCTATACCTGATTAGTTCATAATGGGTTGGCATGTTCGATACATAGAATGTATGAAGCCCAAAAGAGCCATTCCCTTAAAGGGAAAAGAGAAAAGCAAAATTTAAAACACCAGATGCTCCAAGGCGAAGGAAATTCAACACAGGCTCGCAGAAGACAAATGGGGGAGCAACGGGTGCAAACCGCTGGCAATCGACGAAGCGACAGGGCGAATAGGTACACGGACCGGAAGGAAGGAGGGAAGATTTTATTTCGTTAAGGAGTATTAAGTCCAGGGCCCGTTTCAACTTGCATCTCATCTCGAATTTATTTTCATCACCTTGCTGCATTTAGCGAATGACGAGAATGACAGAGGGATCTGGATGCAAGTTCTGACACGCATTGCTGCCCGTCTAGACATATTGTGATAACCATCTGATGCCCTCGCCGTATCCTGGAAGAGTGTGCTTGTCAGTCTGGTGGAAATAATGCCTCACCCACTTTGCAATCTAGCAACTAGAGCGAGAAGCACGTACCCTGCCTCATGACAACGCTGCACATGAACAGCTCAATAGGCCGGATGCCTTCCAGTGGGACCTTGCCCTTGCCCGTCGTTTGCCACAGACCCAAATGCTGCCTCAGCTCATCCTCACTCACGGCGTCGGGGTGGTCGATCTTGTTTCCGAGAATAAGGAAGGGAACCTTAGCCAGATCCTCCATAGCTAGAAGGGCGTCGAGTTCGACCTTGGATTCGGGGAATCTCTCGTGGTCCTTGGCGTCGACTAGGAACACGATCCCACTGACTTCTGGGAAGTAGTCTTTCCACAGACGGCGTGCTGGAGAGGAACGAGATTGTTAGCATCAGAATGCGCCAAGATAAAAGAAATCCCATATACCTTGCTGGTGACCACCGAGGTCAAAAGTTGTAAATCTATTGTTACCAATGGCAAGTTCCTCCGAAGCTGCGAATAGAAACGACGGCAAAGTTAGTCCTCAGGATTCCTCCGGTATGATACCTCTGCTAAGAGCAGTACAACATAAGATGAGGACATACTTGGATGCGAGGTGGGTGACATAATGGCTACCCGATCATTCTATCCAAGCAGCAGGAAAACGTCAGTCCAGTTTAATATCCAACGCCTCGCCTCTGTTTCCCTTATCCCTATCGTTTGCGAAATCTCTGAAGCAGCTTCTCACGACCAGAAAAATGCAACTCAGTTACTCACCTTGAGCATATGTAACAACGTGGTCTTGCCGGCATTATCCAGTCCGAGGAAGAGCAGCTTAGCATGCTTATTCAGAAGGCCCAAGGAGGCCAGAACATCGTAGACTGCAAGAAAAAGGCAAAGATAGTAAGTGATCAGCCATCACTTCAACATTAAAGAAGAGAAACGACCCAAAGGGAGAAGGAAACATACACCAGTTAACAATCCACATCGTGATCGATCACGTTTTCCAAAACCTAATCTTGAGTGAAAATGCGAACGAACAGAAAGGAAAGAAACAGACAAGGGAAAATAGTGAAGGTCGATAAAAGCTGATTGTGAGCTTCGAAATGGTGATGGGCTAATGCTGACTTTAATACGTGGAGCTTTTGAGGGTTGGTTCAAGTAGGCAGAAAGAGGACTGGAATGGATTAGGTCAGGTTGTCGTTTTGCTATGATACTCTGAGACTAATGATACTTTAACTTACCTAGTTCCGACTAGCCTCGGCAAAGCCACTCGCTTCCAATGGTGGAAGTGGCGCAGCAGTCCAAACCAGTCAAAGAATCGTATGTATACTGCAACAGTTCTTGATGCATACAGCATACAGCATCGGATGTAAATCCCGGAGTATTTATTGACGATAAAGTAGCAACTGTTTCGATTCAACAATCGAATATATGTCTGGTGTCACAGGCCCTTTGTCTACAGTACAAATGAAACAGTACAAATGACAGAGTAACGCAAGGGTATATACTCCTCCATTCCCCAGAACAGCCGCCCAACCCGATATTCGCTTAAGCCTTCAACAAGAAACGCTCACTCTGACAAGGAAATTTATACAACGATCGCCTGTAAATGCAAGAAAATGAATCCTCCCGTACAGGAATGTCAAGGGAAAATGAAGCTAGTTTAACGGGGAAAAGAAAAACGGACAGTGACTCAAGTGCGATGACACCTCTTCAAGCTGCGATCCCGAGGTGGTGTTATGTTGTATGTAGGCGAGAAAGGGTTAGGCTGTAAATATATACAAATGAAACAACACAGGGGAGGTTGAATCCAAGACGGCATGCCCAGCATAGTTGTGAGAAAAAAAGGGGTGTCGTCAGACGGAAAGTACGAGCTGGACATCTTGAACGATACCGTACGCCCTGAATCTCTCTGCGACCTCTAAGCCAAGCTCCTTCATGCGTTCAGCCCCCTTCCCGGGCACCGGACGTCGTTCTACGTGCTCTTTAGCGGCCTTGCGACAATGCTGACGCCAAAATTTTTCCTTCCGCTTCTGACGCTTTTTCTCCAGTCCTTGGATGATGTCGATTGCGCCCCGAGTGTGCATTTCACGACTGCGGGAGATACCGCGCTCGGGAGATTGTACCCGTGAGGGCATGCGGGAGGCTTGATGCGCCTTCTCCAAGCCGATGAAGAACGGATTTGGTGTCCGAGGAAGAGACTTGGTACGACCACAGTCCGGACGCTGGAGAAGTCCAGTGATGTTGACGCCTTCGGGAAGAGCAGGCAACCGGAGGGCCGCCGGCAGATTGGTGGGTTTCGTTTTCATTAGTGGAGCAGGAGACTTGGCGCGCTTCGGCGAGTGACGCTTAGGTGAATGTCCAAACAGACGGGGACCTGGGGAATGGACACGTTTCGGGGAGATTCGAGGTGACGTCTTCCGAGGCTGCACCATTGGCCGTCCCCGAACCAATTCCTCGTCGTGCTGGCCCGGCTGTTGACGCGTTCCGGAGGCAGGGTCGTCCTCATCCTCATCCTCCTCATCGACTTCATCCAAGGCATCATTATCCTCTGGATCTGTGGCTGGAAAGCTGGGATCGATGTCCTGAGGAATCGGGATATGTTTGGACTCTCGACGCTCTTTCAAGCAGGACAAATATGCAACCTCCAAGGGGCGATCCTCATCCAAGGTCCCGCACACAAAGTCAGTACTATCCGGCAAGTCTGGCGTGATGGCACGCCGCATTGAGCGTTTCGGCGGTCGTCGGCGCCCTTTTTCCCGGCGAGCCGGAGCCGGTAGCCACTTCTGACTCTCATCGTACTTGAAGGATTCAATGGAGGTGTTCGAATTCCTGCGTCCAATACCTTGACGGGTGAGATCCAGATTCTCATGCACTGCTGCCGTGGTGGGAGCTACAGGAGCCCAAAATCCGTATTCCGAGCCATCGTCACTCTCATCCGAGTCCGCAAATCCGGCTTCGTTGTCGGACTCGTTGCCATCGTCCGAAGAAAAATCATGAACAGTGGAATCGTCCCCTTCAACGCCGTCTTCGTCCGCATCACCCTGATCCTCCTGCTCCTCCTCCTCCATCGCCTCTGCTTCAGCCTCCTCTCCCAGTTTTCTGATGGCATTCTCTTTCCTCAAGCAGTCATACAATGTGATCGGTTCTTTGAACTCCGACGACTCGTTCACCCATTCATCATCTTCATCCGCCGAACTTGCAAATTCGTGGAACCGCGTCTCCTCCGAGGGTTTGAATCGGCCAAGACCACTCATGTGTATGCTTCCAGGCTTTTTCTCGGAGGGAGGGGCCTGGGGCTGGTTGGCATCCCTAATTCGTGAAGCAACGTCTTGGGTAGACTGTGTCCTGAGTATTGCCGAGGGTGCAGGAGATCCGCGGGGTCTTGAACGAGGCGAGGCCTTCCCGGCGGTCGAAGGTGGTATTGCCTCGGATTCACGTGTGGGGCAAGCGAAGGTGATTGCTGATCTTCGTTTGGGAGGGTTCAACTTCTCCAATTGGACCTCTATGCTCCCATCCTCCGCTTTCTGCTGGGTTGAGCCGTCTGCCTTTTGCGGACAAGCAAAGCTGATGCAGCGCTTGCGGCCCAGGTTGGCTTCGAGTACAGATTCACAGGGGTCCATGGGAGTGACGATCATTGGCTCCACACCCGGAAACTGAGACGGGAGAGGCGGACTCGGAGTGTTGGACAACGGTGGGCTTGTGAGATCGCCATCGCTGGTCAGCTCTGCGGTTGAGTGACCACTCGCATTGCTGTGTGGATACGATGACAGGCTATCATGGAGAGACAATCTTCGCGCCTCATGGTCGACCGTCTGCGGAATGCTGTCCGGATTTTTCAAGAGAGCGCGAGTCAGGAGGGATTCATTCCGTTTGCAGGGGATTCTCGAGGACTTGACGTAAACTGAATTATCTGAGGGGTGGATGGAGACCGCTCCAGGCGGCAAAGTATGACCATCAGGTGGTTCATCGGCTTCCTCAAGCAAGCCATTCTCCTGGTCTCCCTGCAGATCTGATGTATTGGAGGACAGTAACATTTTCAACAGATTATGTAAGGAAGGCATCCGGTGCCCATCATGGTTGCCCTGGTGCTGTGCCATGGGATAAAAACCGATGGAGGACGAGCGAGACGAAACAGAGCAAACGCGCCGGGATGACGACCGGGTCATCCAAACACGCCGGTTTTTTTATATATATGTTTTTTTCCTTAGAGAGAGCTGCCTGTGGGCGAGCAGGCAACGAAGGGAGGGGATTCGAATTCAAGATATTTAAACGTCGTTGCGCAGAACCAAGTAGCCAGGCAATCCACAGCTGCGGCGCGCTGACGGCTTTCCAGATGGAAGATGTCAACACGAAGATGTCTCGACGCCCAGTTCGAGTGGCCGGAGCAAAATGGAGGTCCTCGCCACGACTGGACGGGTCATGATATAAAGGGGATCATCTTGTGAGTAGGGGGGGAGGGAGAGGAGAGGGAGAGAGGAGAGAGGGAAGAGGGGAGGAGGGGAGAGAGGATATAGGATATAGGAGAGAGGAGAGAGAAAGAGAAGGTGTAATAGTGACTACTAGCAACAACAGCAGCAGCAGCAGCAAGCAGCGCAAGCAGCAGGGGGTTAAAAGGAACAGAAAAATGGAAATTAGCTGTAGGTACAGGGAGGTATATGTATAGAAGAGGTGGTGGTAGAGAAGTGGTTGTGGTCATAACTAGCCGTAGCAATAAGTAAGGTCAATGTCAATGGATCAATAATGATAATAACTAGTTAGTGACCCTGAAAGGTGAAGCGGCAAAGCCGACTTCACAGATCGGGAGAAAGAGAACTCCAGTTCTCCAGACAAGGATCTGCGCACGGTCCCTTTCATAAAGGGATGGACCAGGATGAGGGGAAGCAAAGGAAAAGGGCTTCTTTTTATTGTTTTTCTTGTCTTTCTTTTCTTCTTCGGAGGTACATAGTTGTACTAGAACTACATACTAACTACTGGGTCACTACTACTAGTACATACATACTAAGAATATGATACTACCTAAAAAAGGCTAAAACTATGACTACCTAGGTATGTATGTATGGTGGCGGAAGTTCAAGATC
>NPHW01005043.1:0-14517 GCA_002240705.1 Elaphomyces granulatus | reverse complement strand
ATAGGTAGGTGCTACGAGTAGGCATTACTTCTGCTATTTATGTCTTAAGAAACTTTGTTTGGGGTTTGCCCCGTACCTATTATCACCACGAATAACTTCCGTGCATGGAAATGCTTCCTGCATCTGATCTAGTGTTGATTCGATTCTGACATCAGTAAGGTTTCAACACCCCTGAATGGCTCAATGCAGGGATGCACTTAAAAACTCATTAGTCAGCATTCTCAGACGCCTGAGTTCTCTGCTGCCAAGTGATTAAACTAAGCTCCTACGGGAGTCCGCAACTTGAACGATAACTTGCTAAAAGATAATTTGAGTAATATATAGCAAACTGCAGGAGTTTCTTAGCTCTCGGGCGCAAATCAATCTCTCCCCGATGAAGTTGCCTCGTTTGACTAAACTTTGCGTCTCTATATATAATACTAACGCCGAAGTACTAGCTAGTAGATCTCTTCAACCACAACAAGCTCAGGATAGCGCGGCATGCATGGATATGTAAGACAGCAATCCACAAGGGATTGCAATTGGGAGCCAAAATAGCCAATAGGAATCAAGCCGAAAACCTTCTGACTGAGGTATAAGGTTTGGGCACGGGTAACGTCGTACGTAAAATATCCGAAAATTTGAGGGTATTCGGGTACTATCCGGAAGTATGTAAATAAGCGCCTATATCTAATCAAATTAACGTTACATATTTACAATAAATCGAAAACCGTAACTATCCTATAGCTACCTGCAAATATTTTGGCCGGGTGATACCCGTCTGTTTATTTGGGTATAGGTACCCAGTTGTGCTGAGCCAATCTATAGATGGAGAGTGGCTTGGTCAACGGCTCTCTGCAGCTGGAGACAATTCGTGATATTGTTTGGGAAGAAGGCAAGGATCCAAGTGAGGATCTCCCATTAGAAATAAATTAATAATGGTAGAGTTTGGTGGCTATAAAGGTCCTTTTTCGAATCTTCATACCAGGACTGTTCAACAATCGAATCGAATCGCCGATTGTTTAGTTACATAGTAGTTACATAATCTGATTGCTTATATAATCGCAAATAAGCTCCTAAACGCCACCTCAGACGTCTCCCCCACAATTTCGCGGTCAAAATATACTTATATACTTATTAATGATACTACTTTATGTAACAACCTCTCACTCCAGTAGTATTGTGTGGTCTAATAATAATAAATCTAGAAAAGGTCATAACTGTGAGGTAGGGCTAACGCTAGCGCGGAGTCGAGAACGGTTCATATCATGCTGATCAACCGAACGATTTACAAGCACCAACTCATTCGAATTAAATAAGCTGATGAATCTAATGGGTAAGAAGGAATAGTAATAACTGTATAACTAAAATAAACGAAGATATCACAATCTCTGGAAAGCGGAAAGACAGGGTTATATACAAAAGATGTGCTAATAACGAAGTGACGTAATAAGCTGAACAAAGAAAGGAAGCATTGCAATAAGAATAGAACAAAGAAATAATAATAGCGGGTTGACTATAAAGAACCGCACTAGTGAAGTCAACATACCTAGCTGACTTTTTTCAAGTCTGGTAATGTATAGTAGGCTTATTTATCATAGAACGTTGGAAATCCTATCCGATTATTTACGATTATATAATCGAATCAGATTGCCGATTCGATTATGCGAGCACTGACTGTTCCCGTCTTTCTAGATCTAGCAACGACTCGGTTTAAACATAGCAATCACGAATCACGATTGCCAACGTACTCAATTTTCTTTAGTGGTGGCCTACGCGATTGCGATTCACAAACCCCAAGGCATGACACTAGAGTCTAGAGAAGATGATACTAAATACTCTATTGAGAATGACTTTAGGCCGGGGCTTACGTATGTAGGAATATCGAGGATTACGAGCAAGGGTTATTATTTGAGAATACTTTTGACCATGAAAAGTTTCCGGTTACCACATGATAGTCGGACACATAAGGATCGAGAGTTAGTTACGTGTCAGTGAATATTTATTACTTCATGCGGACCTCATCCATCAACCCTAGCTTCTTCTGTATACCCAGTAAACAAGGAACTGATGTACCCTGCATATTTCTGGGCCTAAGTGGCTTTCTAAGGACGCTTGAGATTCTGGATCTAAATTGACTACTTTCTAAGCTTCGTAAAAAAAAACAAGAGAGAGATACATGTTGTAAAATATAATAGTATTTTAGGTAAATTTTCATACGTAAATACCATCTGGGCTCTAGATAGAGTATCGAAAAATCGAAACTAAGAAGAATATTGCTCTTCCACGCCAAGGCTGAACGTGGCTGCTGGACAGCCTGGGCTTGAAACATTGTTACATATCCTCTCAGGCCAGACTACTAGAGATGGTAATTACAATTAGTAAGATACAAGACTGATCAGAGCCAGTGGTAGCGCTATGTAGGTGGGGGGTGTGATTAGGGATTCATTATTGCAATCTTTTAAAAAGATTTGAGCGACTTCAACCCCCACCCGATATAGGAATCTTGGATCTATTTACTATTGCGATAAGGAATCAGGTGTCCGCACAATCGAAATAGACAAACACTAGTCTCCACCTGCCAATGTTATCGTGTGCAGAATGCAAGTCAGGCGCCGAGTTCCACATGGAGAAGCACCCGCGCGATAGGTGTGTTGAACTTTTCACGTAAAAACTCAGAAAGCAAGTTCTGGCGAGTTCAGCGCGGTCTCTATTCGAGAATGGGCGTACCTCGTGATGGCTGAGAGAGAGGACTATCCATATCAGGGGATATTCTACACATTTTGGATCTTGAACTAAATTGTTCTAGATCTACACATTTTAGTCGTCCCGTAGTTTATCGGAAACTATGAACTGCAAATATGAGGAAAAGAAAAGCATACCGCTGCATACACTTTCCTGTTGTACGATGGCGCAATTCTGGTGCCAATCCACAAGAATATAAATAATTCCTTTTTTGCGCCTCCATAGCCAGGGCTTAAAGCCTTGTTCCATATGCTACTTGATGTCCTGCTGCCCCCAAACGATCGAGAATTCACCAAGGTTTTTTTGATCAATTCATACATACTACAGAATATTCATAGACGCTTTTTGAAATACATCAATCTTTTTAAAATACATCAATATGGAGAGCTGCCCGACTATTATTGGTATGGCATGTAGGCTGCCTGGAGCTACCAACCCAAGCAAGTTGTGGGATAATATCATCGAGCAGAAGGACCTTCGTCGTTCAATGCCAAAAGAACGTTTCAACATTGATACATTCTATCACCCTGAGTACGCGCACAAAGGAACAGTATGTCATCCATTTCGATGCGTTCATTGGAAGACAAACTGATCTTGGACGAATAGACAAACACCAAGTATGGGTACTTCCTCGACCAGCCTCTCGGTGACTTTGACGCTGAATTCTTTGGCATATCTGGGAAGGAAGCGGAAGCCATGGATCCCCAACAGCGGATGCTCTTGGAAGTTGTGTATGAAGCCCTCGAGGATGCCGGTATTACACTGGAACAGGTACGAGGCAGTCGCACCTCAGTGTTTTGTGGCAGTTATACAACAGCCAATGATTACCACTCCATGCAAGGAAAGGACCTCGAGATGTACCCCAAATATGCCATCACCGGTACTGGAAACGCCATCCTGAGCAACCGCATTTCGTACTTCTATAACCTCCGTGGACCAAGCATGACCGTCGACACTGCCTGTTCTTCTTCACTTGTTAGCTTGCACCTCGGAAGCCAGTCATTGATAAACGGAGAGGCAGATATGGCCCTCATTCTTGGCTCTTCGCTGCACTTTGTTCCGAATGTTTACCAAACAATGTCTGATATGGGGTTTGTTAGCCCTGATGGTCGCTGTCGGACATTCGATGCGCAGGGAAGTGGATATGCACGTGGCGAGGGTATCTGTGCGATCGTGTTAAAAAAATACGGTGATGCAGTACAGAATGGGGACTTGATTCGGGCTATAGTACGCGGAACAGGTGTTAATCACGACGGGAAGACCGACGGCATCACTCGACCCTCGGCGGATGCCCAGGAGGTCCTCATTAGAGAAACATATCATGCGGCTGGACTGCATCCTGATGAGACACAGTACTTTGAGGTATTTCATTACGATATTGAGATACAGTTCTCATAACTGATATTTCATAGGCACATGGTACAGGCACCAAAGCTGGGGACCCCCTTGAGGCCAAAGCGATTGGGGCCGTATTCGGTACTCCCACAAGGACGGAGCCGTTGTATGTCGGCAGTGTAAAGACAAATATCGGACATCTCGAGGGTGAGTTCAACTTCCCTCGCATCTACGTAGTAGCAACTGACAATATTCCTTAGGAGCCGCGGGTCTAGCTGGTGTTATCAAAGCAACTCTGGCAATTGAGCAAGGAAAAATCCCACCCAACATGCTGTTCCAGGAACCAAATCCCGAGATCCATTTCGAGCAGTGGAAGTTGAGAGTGTCTACCACTCAGAAGGATTGGCCTACTGTCAGTTACGTTCCTCGGCGTGCCAGTGTGAACTCTTTCGGCTACGGTGGAGCCAATGCCCATGCTATCCTGGAAAGCTGTCACGACCTGTCGCTGGTCAACGGCCATAGTGCTAGTAACGGCCATATTAACGATCGACCTTACTTACTGCCAATCACCTCACATTCGCGAGTGGGAGCAACTCTCACATCATCGTCACTGAGGAATTATCTTCATGAAAAAGAGGACCCTATTGTGAAGAACCTTGCCCAGAGCCTTACTTTCAGACGGACCTTGCACAAATACCGATCCTTCGCAATTGGATATGATAGGGAATCTGTGGTGACTGAGCTAGCAACGCCGCGTCCTACTGCGTCATGGGCACATGCCATTAACTCGCCTCAGCGTATTGGCTTTGTTTTTACGGGCCAGGGCGCACAGTCATTTGATATGGGTAGACAGCTTATACATCAGTCACCGTTCTTCAGATCCAGGCTGGAGAGTTGTGATGCAGTCCTCAAAGAGCTCCCGGATGGGCCCTCATGGTCCATTGTGGAAGAGCTCCTTCACTCCGAGAATGATTCTCGGCTGTCTCAGTCTAGGTTCTCGCAGCCAGTGTGTACTGCACTGCAGTTGGCTACCGTGGATCTGTTGAAAGAATGGGGAATTACCCCGGCCGCGGTTTGTGGACACTCCTCTGGAGAAATTTCAGCTGCGTATGCTGCTGGAATACTCTCTCTAGAAGCGGCAATCATAGTAGCTTACTACCGTGGCCTTCATATGAATTTTGGTGCCGACTACCCTACCCCGGGATCAATGATGGCTATTGGTATGAGCCATATAGATTCAATCGCGGAGCTTGAAAGGTACAAAGAGCGCCTTACAGTAGCAGCAGTGAACAGCCCTTCCAGTGTCACGGTTTCAGGAGATAGGGATGCGATTCTTGAATTTCAAGATGCCCTGGGAGCCCGCAAGGTTTTTAATCGCCTGCTTAAGGTAGAGCAGGCATTTCACTCGCACCACATGCGTCCCTTAGCACCCGCGTATGAACGGGCCCTTGCGATGTGTCCGCGTTACGAGACACAGGAGGCCACCTGTCGGATGTTCTCCAGCGTTACGGGGCGTGTCGTTGAGTCCTCCGGGATGGGTGCCTCATACTGGGCCGACAATATGGTACAGCCAGTTCGGTTCTATGAGGCTTTGGTTGGGATCATCCTGGATGATGATGAGAACCAGAACATTGATATATTACTTGAGATTGGCCCTCATGCAGCGCTGAAAGGTCCCTCAACAGAAATTATGTCGTCCTTGAAAATAAACGTCCCATACCTTGCATCACTAAACAGATCGAAGCCGGCATTTGAGAGTCTGCTAGAGGCTGCTGGTCAACTTTTTGCTCTCGGTTTCCCTATCAACCTGCCCGCTGTCAACAAGGATTACTTCGTCAAGTCCGCAGTACAGCATATCCCCTCACGTGGAAACCAACTACGAGATTTACCCGCATATTCCTGGAACCATGAGAACTATTGGTTTTCAACTCGTTTGGTTAAGGAATACCTTCAACGACCATGGAGGCATTCCATTCTTGGAGCACCCGTACCGGGTTCGATCGACAACATGCCACGTTGGAGAAACTATCTGCGGTTAAGTGAGATCCCTTGGCTGCGCGACCATAATGTCGATAACAAAATCGTCTTCCCAGCGGCTGGCTTCGCCTGCATGGCAGTTGAAGCAGCAGTTCGACTAAAGGCCCAGCGTTCTCCCATCTCTCGGATTCAAATCAGGGATCATCTTATCATAGCCCCACTCACACTGCATGAGAACTCCGAACAGGGCAGCGAGACGCTTGTAGAGCTTCATCCGGTTACTGTCTCGTCTCGAACCATTTCTGATGAATGGTACGAATACTTTGTGTCATCTTACGATGAGAATGGACAGTTTACGGAGCATTGTCGGGGCCGTATTTCAATCGTGTATGGCACGCCAGATGCTTTGCATCCATTCACGAAGTATCCAACGACAAAGGAGCTCACTGATCAATCGGATCGTCGTCTCAGTGCTTCGGCCCTGTATTCTCATCTCGACGATATTAATCTGCATTACGGAGAATCTTTCGCTTTACTCAAGGAAGACATCGCAAGTGGCCCAGGGTTCTCGGTGACATCTTTTACCTTCGACCCAAGCGTTTTTCCCCCACATGAGGTGGCCGAGCAGACTATCATACATCCTACCCTGCTCGATGCCACTTATCATGTGATCTTTACAGCCATCGAGAGCCTACTCGGACGACAGATTACAGACGCATTCGTGCCAACATTCATGTCCTCGGTAGATATATCGGGAATCTTGGCAGAGCCAAAATCGTACGTCAGTAAGAGACACTATACCGTTCAAACGCACACCCAGCTTCCAAGCCAACGGATTGCCATAAATGATATCCTTCTCAGGGAACAGAATGGAGGCGGAATCCTTCTTGAAGCTCGAGGTGTCGAAGTGACGGCTCTTGGAACGGAAAGCATACAGTCGAAGGAGCGAACCTTGTTCTTCAGGCAGAGGTGGCAGCCATGCTTTGATCTCTTAGCATCAAACGCCGATCTGCCTGTGGAATCGCAGTCTCTGACTACTCTCTTAGACCTATATACCTTCCAGCACCCAGATTCAACAATACTTTACGTGTCTTGGAAGCCCGAGGATGTTAAAGACCTTCTTCCACATCTTTTGCCTACTCGCACAGGGCGTCCTGTGTTCCGGCACATGCATATCCTATCTGTTGGTGAAGTGGATGTATTAACGATCCGTGATTTCGAGAAGTTATTCGGAGGACTTGTCAAAATATGCGACCCTGAAGGAACCTATGACTTAATCATCGTCGACGCCAAGTCGAACAATGCTCCTCCAATAAATCTGAATGCCGTCATTTCTCAATCTTCAGTATTGTTTTCTAATACCGGCATTGTTGGTATTCAGGCCAGCCTTGAAACAATTGTCCCGCTAGTAGGCTGGGGTGCATTCCGTTTGAGGCAACAAGAGAAATTGGAACACGGCTCACTGACAGTCATTACCTCATCGACGGTATCAGACCTGACGGAGAAAGTAATTGAACAAATGCAAGGAGCGAAAAATGGCACCTTAGTCTTGAAAAGCAATCTCCAAACTCTTCCCCAAAATGGGATAACAACAAAAGACGTTGTCGTGCTTTCAAGCCTAGATGAGGATATCGAAGTCCAAGATAACTGGATCGGTGTCAGGCATCTTCTGACGGAAGAGAATCGTAATGTCGTCTGGGTCCTGCAAGGCGCAGCCATCGAATGCTCAAATCCAAATCATGCCAAGATCAGCGGACTGCTTCGAACAGCCCGCAACGAGAACCAGCAATCTCGATTTGTCTCATTAGATATTGAAAAGACTAGCAGTGCAGAACTCATCTCTCAACGAGTTTCCCAGGCGTTGGACCGACGACTGGCTGAAGAAGATCTTGCTGATCGAGACGGCTGTGTATATATCCCACGCATTGAGGAAGATGTGGCTTTGAATAGAAAACTTCCGAATGGAGCCGGCGGTGAACCGCAATTGCAACAACTTGGTAGTTCCTCTCCAATGTCTCTGCGAATTGGAAAAGTCGGCTTGTTGGAAACGCTGCACTTTGCCGAAAACGAAGATATCTCCCAGGTGCCTTTGGGCGAAAGTGAAGTCGAGATACAAGTCAAAGCGTCAGCTCTCAACTTCAGGGACATAGCTATCTCTATGGGAATTATTCAAGATTACAAGCTTGGTGACGAATGTTCAGGAATTGTCATCCGCACGGGTCCTAAGGTGGACAATGCCGCTTTCAAGCCAGGAGATCGGGTGGTCGCTTGGCGTCCTGGGCAGGGAGCACATGCTACAGTTGTCAGACAGCCTGCTGAGATGTGTGTTAGACTTCCTGATTCCATGTCTTTCTCTTTGGCAGCGAGTTTGCCACTAATTATGACAACGGCATACTACGCTGTCAACGACATCGGCCGTCTTCAACCTGGTGAAACAATCCTGGTCCATTCGGCAGCCGGAGGTGTAGGTCAGATTGCAGTCCAACTTGCCCAGCGGATCGGCGCCAGAGTGCTGGCAACTTGTTCGGAGACGAAGCGAGAGTTGCTCAGGCGAAGGTATGGTCTGCCTGACTCAGACATCTTCTCCTCTCGTGACGATTCATTCGTACGCGGTGTCTTGGAAGTAACGAATGGCAAAGGGGTAGATGTGGCCATCAATAGTCTGGCGGGGAAACTACTACAGGAAACGTGGCGCTGCATCAACACCTTTGGACGATTCGTCGAGATCGGCAAACGTGACATTCATCAGAATTCGAACCTATCCATGGGCCCTTTCCGAAAAAATATCAGTTTCGCTTCCGTCGACATGATTACGATTTATGAACAAAACAGACCTCTAGGGAAACGGCTCCTAGAAACCGTATTCGATTTGTTTTTCAAAGGCGAGATTGTTTCCCCTGAAGGTCTTTTTGAATTCCCCTACAGCCAAGCCGAGAAGGCGTTCCGCCAGCTCCAACTTGGAAAACATACGGGCAAGGTGGTCTTGGTGCCAGGAGAAGATAACGTGGTCCGTGTCGCTCCACCCAGATATCGAAACACCGCTCTATTCACACCGGAGAAGACATATCTCTTTGTAGGAGGGCTGGGCGGCTTGGGCACTGCGGTGGTAGAGTGGATGTATCTCCGTGGAGCACGGGTGTTTGCATTCCTTTCTCGTTCTGGAGATGATAGAACCGACGCCAGGGAAACGGTGGGATGGTTGCGGTCCAGGCAAGCCAAGGTGACTGTGTACCGGGGAGATGTGAGTATTTTAGCCGACGTTAGGAGAGTGGTTGGCGACATCGGACCATCGTTAGGAGGGGTGTTTCATGCTGCAGTGGTCTTACAAGATTCTATGATCCGATCCTTGACGCTGAAACAGCTGCAAACTTGCATGCAAGCCAAATGCAATGGTGCGCAAAATCTTCATGAGGCCACACTTTCAGTACCACTCGATTTCTTTATTTGCTTCTCATCTGTGTCCGCCATCTTCGGCACCAAGGGGCAAGGGGCATACGTGGCGGCTAACGCGTATGTCGACGCATTAATGAGATGGCGCCGAGAACAGGGACTGGTGGGGACAACCATGAATGTTGGGGCAATCCTCAGCAGAGGGCTTGTTACTGAGAGTACCGTTATCCGTCAGAACCTCGAAAGAAGCAAGTTGGATATTGTCACGGAGCAAGAGCTCATGTATCTCGTCGAAGAGTCTATCATTCTTAATCGTCATGGTTTCGACCCTAAAGGTCTCGACTGGCACCAGATTATTGCCGGGATAAATGTCAGACAGCCGGACGTCTTCTGGGCAGAAAGATCCGTATTTCGCAATCTGTATGCCAATCGCGAATATCTAAACTTACCGACAGCCGGAAAGGCAATAAAGAAGCTGATCGCACTTTCCACTGACCCGGACAGCAGATTGGCGGCCATGTCGGAAGCATTCATCGAGAAGGTGGCTTCCATTCTTGGAACACCGGTCGAGTCCATCACAACGTCCAACCCGCTCTCATTTTATGGCCTCGACTCAATTGTTGCAGTTGAACTCCGTAAGTGGTTCAATGAAACTGCCGATGTCGACTTGTCGTTATTTGATGTACTCAGCGCCAAATCAATCAATGCTCTTGTAGCAAAGGTAGTGAAGTCAATGCCCCAAGGAAAAGACAATGCCCAAGATGGGACAAGAGATATAGAAACATCTAAGAGCAATCACATAAACGGGGAGCTAGGCTCTAACTCCTTAGCCCCCAGTTCCCATATACCGAAAGCTGTCATCACAGGTCCAATTCCAATGTCAACTTTCCAAACACGGATGTTTTTCCAACACATGTTCTTGGAGGAGCAGTGGAGACTCAATCTATCTGGCGTTTTTCGTCTAACAGGGAAGCCAAACATTAATGCATTAGAGCAATCGTATCGAGAAGTCGTCCTCCGCCACCCGGTGCTCAACTCAGCGTTCTGCAGCGATGGGGATATTTTGGAGCAACGCATACTCCCAGAAGTAAAATATCAGTTGATCGTTCATGATCTTTCAGGAGAAGCCCATGCTGAGGAACGATTGGACCAGTTAGTATCAGAATATAAGCACCGAAACCTCGATATCGAACAGGGCGAAGTTGTGATCTGGGCATTGATCAAGATATCGGATGAGGCATACGTACTGGTCGTTGTTGCTCACCATATCTGTTTCGACCGTGGAAGTCTATTCATCCTCATGAATACATGGGTCGATTTATACAATACCCTTAGCTCTCGCCGGGATCCCGACACAGTTCTCCCGCCTAGAATCAACTATACCGATTTCACTTTTTGGCATAATGATAGGTTGCAATCCGAGGACAATGTGCCGCACCTAAAATTCTGGAAAGAATACCTTCAAGGAGCACCGGAGACTGGCCAGCTGCTGCCGTTCTCGAAACAAAAACGGCCGGAAATAATGATACCAGAGACAGTTATTTGTCAACTCCATGTGGCCCAAAACTTGGTCGCTCGTATGAAGCGTATATGCTCTCAAATGAGTGTAACGCCATTCCACTTTTTATTGGCCGCATTCCGGGCGTTTCTCTTCCGATATACCGGGGATCGTGACATGGTCCTGTTGATGGCAGATGGAAATCGACCACATGTTGAGGCTGAGGAATTGGTTGGCTGTTTCGTCAACATGGTTCCGCTTCGCTTCCAAGAGGATTGCAGCGACATGGAGTTTGACAGTCTGGTAAAGAGCGCCAGTGAGACCACTCTCCAAGCGTTATCGCACAGTCAAATTGCATTCGATGAGATAGTGAACTCTCTTCAACTTCCTCGTAGACCAGGACACATGCCTGTGGGACAGATCTCGATCAATTACCAGATGCACGGAGCATTGCCCACGTATCGCACGTCGGATTTTGAAATCGCAGCCGACTCGCTATCCAACATTCCGACCCCATATGAAATCGCACTAGAGGCTGTTGAGAATGGAGATGATAACGGGCTTAGTCTGAGTGTCGAGTACTGTACAGCTCTATATGGTGCTGAAGCCATGGACCGGTTCTCGGAGAACTTTGTTACTTTCCTAACAAGTGCCGTACGCGATCATCGCCAGCCGATTTCCGAGATTGATCTATGTGGCGCAAAAGAAAAACAACATCTGCAGGCAAATTTCTGGAACACACAGTTTGTCGAAGATGCCTGGGCCGACACCACCATCTTACAGAAAATATATCGCTTTTCCAAAACCTCCCCACAGCAAGAAGCCATCAAGACTTCATCTGGGGACAGCATATCATACTCCGAGCTGTTTCAAAAAGCCTTTACACTGGCGAAGGCTATGAATGATGTCGGAAATACCTCAAGTGCAGTTGGGGTCTTCATGAAAGCGGGGGCTGAATGCATAATTGGCATATTGGCCACGTTGATAACCTCAAAATGCTATGTTCCGTTAGCAACAAGCCACGTAGATGATCGTCTTTCGTTCATCATTCAAGATGCCAGGATTGGACTCGTCCTAACGACAGAAGAACTCCAAGGTCGGGCTGAGAGTCTCGTCGCCAAATCGGGGACCAAAGCACAGGTCATCACAACGAACAACGAGACAGTGATATCAGAGCAACAGTTGCCAATCCTCACGAAATGTAATCCAGACCAACCATTCTACATGATACATACGTCGGTAAGTACTCGCTTTTCAAGGCTATTGTTGTTATAGATGACTGACAGTCCCTAGGGGAGCACTGGTAACCCTAAAGGCGTGACGATTACGCATAATGCAACACGGCAAATGTTGAGCTGCCTCCACCGCGACTATCATTTCTCTGCTCAAGACCGTTTTCTCTTTGCAACATCCATTTCGTTTGACCTAAGCATTGTGCAGATCTTCTCACCTCTGACATGCGGTGCAACAATGTGCATTGCCACCGAGGATACTCGACGGGACCCGGTTGCATTGTCAAGTTTTATGTTGGACGAAGCAGTCACATTCACATACTTCACCCCGACGCAGCTGTCCCTGCTATTGGAATTTTCGGCAGACACTCTCCGTAAATGTCATAAATACCGACTGTGCTTCCTATGTGGCGAGCGCCTGCCCTCGAGACTCGTCTGGGCATTTGTGGACTTGAACCTGCCAGCCGAAATGTTTAACCTCTACGGGCTCAGCGAGACGGTTGTTCAGAACACATCGTATGAGATCAGATATGGCCTCATGAGCGATACAGTCCCCATTGGGCGCGGCCTCGATAATAGTCGGCTATATGTCGTTGACCCAGCGCTGCATCCCGTCCCTGCTGAAATGCCAGGTGAACTGTATCTTGGAGGTGCGCTACTTGCTTCGGGTTACAACAATTTACCATCCAAAACACAGAATGCCTTCTTAGCCAACCCGTTTGCTACGAAAGAAGACATCTCCCAGGGTTGGACAAAAATGTTCCGAACGGGCGACCGAACTCGCTTCCTCCCATGTGGAGCATTGGAATTTCTCGGCCGTATAAATGGTGACAAGCAGGTCAAGATTCGGGGGCATCGGGTCGAATTGGGCGAGGTTGAGAACCAAGTGAGGAATACCCCTGAATTTGGCTTGCAATTCGTGGATGTCGTTGTGGTCTATCGTTCGGTGCAAGAACAGCAGGAAGCGGAAAACGAAGAGGACAAGATGCTCATTGCCTTCCTGGTACTGAGAAGAGGGCTATCGATGCAGGACGAACAGAAAGACACGATTGTGAATATTCACACGGCCGTGTCAAAGTTCCTGAACGAGTACATGCTTCCGTCAGCATACCAGATTGTGCAGTCGCTTCCGCTCCTACCAAGTGGTAAACTGGACCGCCAGAAACTCTTAACCCAACCGCTACAGCTCATCTATCCCTTCCACTCCGCATCTTCCGATAACACTGATTCTTCACCAATCCCACACGTCACCAATGGCAGCGTCAACGGCGACACCAGCATAGACCCCTCCATTTCGACAGCCCAAGCGATCATTCAGATCTTCCACGACGTTTTAGCTCCATCAACCGGTGCGGCGAATAATAAAAATATCACACTGGAGACAAACTTCTTTGAAGCTGGGGGAAACTCGATCCTCATGATGCGTCTGCAGTCACGGATATGGAAGAAGTTTAGCGGTCAAGTAAAGAAAGTACCCTCTCTGGCGCAAATGTTCACAAAGCCAACGCCGCGGGCGCTTGCGGAAGTTATGTTGGGAGTAACAGCTGATGATATGAAGTGGAGTCAACTACATTCATTGCTCACGAAGTAAATTTTTGCAATTTTCAATATATTTTCTTTTTTGTCGTGACTCGTGAGGGAGCAGCGATTGTATGGGAATATGTACTTGATTACTACTTTGTGATATTAACATGTGTAGTAGGTACCAGCAATGCTGTGCAGCTGCTGCTGTCAATTTCTTTTTTCTTTTCCATTTTACGTGAAGGTTCTTGGCAGATGTATTGATATCTCGATTCAAACCATGAATTAGTGAATCCTTCATGCCAAGCATCTAATAATACCTTTTCTTGTTAATAAATCGATTGGTTGTGATAAGGTCCCCCGTTTTCAAATTCAAACAATCCCCGCGATGGATTTCATCTTGAATGAATAAGCCCTACTAAATACTAATGGCTGGTGTAAAGCTGCAGGCAGATATATTGCGCATGATATGAAAGAGACTATCGAAGAGCTTGGCCTACAGAACCTTTGCGCCGTTATCACCGATGACGCTAGCTACTACTAGCTATATGAAGTCTTTCCCGAATGAGGTACTGTCAAGTTGG
Source organism: Elaphomyces granulatus (assembly GCA_002240705.1). Lineage (NCBI taxonomy): Eukaryota > Fungi > Ascomycota > Eurotiomycetes > Eurotiales > Elaphomycetaceae > Elaphomyces > Elaphomyces granulatus. The sequence continues at coordinate 256 of NPHW01005043.1, read as the reverse complement.
ATTAGTGACTACAGGCCACCCTACACTTTGATGTGTCGGGTGGCCTGCGTCCTCAGTTGGATTATCAAGGTAGGATTCTAATCCTGTGAAAATGCAGCCCAGAATAACTGGACTCGCGTGATTCGTAAGTTCTGACTGACTAGCGATACGGGGGGGATGATCTATAATAGTAAGATTAGTTATCAAATGATGACTTGAGCTGGGAAGAAAATAAAAAGGCTCGAAATAGCATGGAATTGGTACAATTCCCAATGAG
>NPHW01005042.1:0-17306 GCA_002240705.1 Elaphomyces granulatus | reverse complement strand
GAGGACTCGTTGCAGGGCATTCATGCATGGAATGAAAAGATCCCTGTATCTACAGAAACCATTTCCTTCTTATTGCTGTAGACAGTTTAAAGGTGGATCAGCAAGAGAAACCAATATGCATCTTATGGATTTCATTTGTTGGCACGGGGACACTGTAACATCATTCCCTTTACTTCGGGGTTTCATATGGTCTAACACTATAGTACCCACAGTAGTTTTATATGATAGCTAGGTATGTATTGCTTTTTGGGTCCGAGAAGACCCCGCATGGCAATTACCTCAGACTCCAGCATGGTAGTAGTACTAGGTATCATACCACTACTGAGTGATTTGACAATGCCGGACTAGACGGGGACCACGGGGTGTTTTTGTTTTCTGAACAACTATAGCTCCAAAATTCGATGCGGAAAATTGAAATAATGTCCTGCTGCTTCAGTTCAATTATTATTATACAGCAATATTCTGGGGTTTCGGGCGGTATACATAACATTTATAGTTAAGAACAGTTTCAGTTAATAAGGTTGTGGGGCATACTACCCATCTCATCCGGGTTAGCCAAGCGAGTCTCACATTTCAAGTTATTTAATTTCAATTTCTATCATGCAACTAAACAGTCATAGTATTATTCTAATATAATACCTATCGCTATGATATGAAGGTACTGGTGAGCTGCAGTGTTCACAAGAATACCTACTAAAAGTATAGAAGAAAGAAAGACGTAGGTAGTATTATCATATGTATTCAGGTAAGGGGGTGGCATGATCCCGTGCTCTCTATTGGAACGTAAAGCAGGACAATTTTATACTAGTATTATTCGGGGAAAGAAGGGTAAAGCTTGCCGCTGATTAATTTATCATACATCGTCAGGTTCGAGCTGCGTGCAGGTGTTTGGATTTGTAAGTTATATGGTAATAGATAATTGGCCATTTTAATAATTAAGTTTTATACTCTCCATAGTATCAGATCATATGGACTTATCATAGTAACCTACCTAAATTCCGTCGTCAAATCAATCCAACTATGATAGTACATTTATAATCTCATTATTTGTTATTGTTGCAGCTGTTATTATTACTTTGTTGGCCAGAGGGGAACAGACCCCAAGTTATTTTTCCTGCATATGTATGTAGTACGTAGTTAGTAGTAGTTATAGTTATATGAGATACAAAACAGACCCCTGTAAAGTTCAGACCCGGGGCATAGCAACCTTCCAGGGGTTTTCAGGCCCTTTTAATTTCTTATATGAACTTGAATGCGGACGACGAAATTCAAATAATGATAAATGATCTCTTCCTCGCCCTCAATTCAAAAGGCGCCCGAGAAGGAAAAAAAAAAGGGTAAACGGCAAACCGAAAATGGTCAACCGTCCCGACATAATTAAAATCAAAAACAAGTATAATAACATTGCCGTTGTGAGGCCAGATGGTGGCGCAATACCGGTGCATGAAAGAACCAAATCGAAGGCAAAGGACGTCTATCTTTGGCTTGGAGTTGTCCGCCTAATAAGTTTAAAAATATTATGGATTGCTCTGGATTGTGTATGTAGACATAAGATTGCATATATGACTGTTTGTTCTGGGTAGTCCTGGCTTAAGGAATGCATGAACTAGCGTACACGCGTTGTACTTCCACAGTAATCACTTGCCTTCTGCTGCTGCTGCGATGCTGCTGCTGCTGTCACAAATGCAGGACCTACATACATACTCTATTCGGTGCAGACTTAAGGACAGATAGAGTCAGGAAACCAACCTGCAACATAGTTCCAGAAAAACCAGAAAAACGCCCCCCCCCCCTAGGAAGGTGAGACGCGGTTTTTGCGGCCTAGCCCCCCCCGTCTCACGTCAATGAAAGGGGGGAATGGTTCATGTATAATAGGAGTTCCTGTTCCATTGTCCGATGGGCAATAGGTATCATAGTTAGTAGTAATCAAGAGGCGATTAATGGATGATTGGGGGCGGGCGTCGGTATGTTGATAATAGTAGAAATCCTCCGTGGGTTATATTATTATACTGGATAGTAGTTATAGTATACATACATATAGTGTGGGAGAATCTTCCCGTTGTATTGTAAATTAATCTGTATCATGAGTAGTTATTTAGTTATTATAATCAGATTATCTTGATTCCTATGATATCTTGTTATGATAGCAAAAAAGTACCATCTTGCTAGCACATACCATACTAGTTAATGAATCGGCACGGGATTTTGATCTGTGTATATAGATATGTATGTACGATTAGTAAAATGCTAACAAGTGAGAGCGGATTACGCGGTTCTGGACTCCGTCGCTAAGGACTCTTAAATGTAATTTGGAATCTATCGTTGGTCACTACTTTAGCCCGCTTTTATGTATTCTTGTGGGATGTTTTTATGGACTAACTACAGTAGTCTAACGGTTTAGTTATCGGCATATGTCCACGCCACGAAGCTAAAAAGAAGCCATAAATAATGGTATGTACATACAAATATGATATGTAGGTACGTGATATGAAGAAGTCCATTATTTTGTCTTGTTGATCATTACTACTGGAGAGGGAAGTAGTAACTTTGTAATTGATACTCCTTGTATAGAATTGGCCATGGTTCTGGAATCTCTTACATACACTTTGACCTATATCTAAAATGGGACCATTAATACTATGGGGAAGTTGAGATAGGTAATAATAGGCTAGGTAATATCATAATAATAGGTATAACATCCAAGGGTGGAGTCACTTTTAGTACCTACTACTGTGAGATAAGCCTGAGGTCAGCTCCTATGTCTGTACCGCAACCGCATTGTTGGAGTTGCTCACTGTGATGAGCTGGTCTGACTGGTCTGACTTGTCCAGGGTCGTGATTCTTATAAAATATTATTCTTCCCATCTATCAATGCTCTGTCCTTCGTTCTTCGTTCCTGGAGTTTAACCTGCCACCTGATTTGCTTTACATATATGTCATATTTTTATGTACATGTACTGTACATAACCAGCATGCATGTAATGACATCCCTACATGCGTATTCTATTATTTCCCCGGTGGCTGATACCTAAAGTGGAGAAGCACCAAATAGATTAGTGCCGAGCTGACTAAAGTAGTTGAGTTGACTTTAGCGTTGACAAAAATAGGATATGGATATGTATGACGGACCAGCCTAAGCCGACTTGAGAAGTGACTAAGAAGCATCCAACGCTGCGGGCGTCCATCCATGGATCCTTTAAACCCGGTCTACAACCAATCATCTCTGTTATCTTTTTTTGGGGCGGATGGTACATACATATATGATATGCAAGAATATAAGGCATCCCAAATGCAACCGGGGAGAGAAAAGGGTTGATCCCGCAGAGGCGATCAGCATCAGTCCCGCCTCCAGAGTCCAGCCACCGTCGAATGATGGACGAAAAGAACCTTCGATTCGAACAGTTCCTATGTTTATTGGTTGGGACCGTTGGGGTGGAACAAAGACCGAGAACTGGAATCCCGCAATATTGTTTTCCATTCTGCACAGTCACAGAAGTGAGCTGTGAGTATGTGATACTTATAGCAAGTATAAAGATGATTTGTTGCTTCAGCGGCGTTCTTTTTCTTACACCTGGCCTTGTTTTGAATGTACGTATGAACAGAAGAGAATAATGACCATGAGGCTGATAGACGTTGTGTGATGTGCCACTCTAATGTGGTCCTGATTATTATAAGATCATGGCATACACCCTGCGTATAGACGTATAGACGTACATGTACCTATACCTACGTATTACTTCGTGTTTGGTACCACCTCGTATCTTCTCGTATGTACCTGACATTCTCGTACGAAAAAGATTACGAAAAAGATATCCAACACGTGCTCTCACAGACAACCTGCAAAAATATCCTCTTTTTTTATGTTGTAGATAGTTATGTTAGATGAAAATATCATACAAGTTCAACTGCTCCGGATGGACCCGATCACTCAACAGAATAGGTAATTAATAATGACTTGACCCTCTTCGATGAGACTAGAATGTGTATCGCCCCCATGGCGCTTTTCTCTCTTTGGAAGTGAAGTTGCTGCTAATTTAATCATCCTAGAAGGTTCGAAAATGTTGGCTTGCAGGAAAAACTAAACTGTTCCAGTTCACGACTGCGTCGCCCCAGCCGGTTATAGTTGTATAGTGGATGCTACTTAGTACTACAATGTAATGTACATACCTTAGTACTAGGTGGGGATCTGTACCTACCTAACCAATGTGAGTGTATCCATGGATGTGAAAAAAAAAGTGGGAAGGCTCCACACCTCCCAGAGATCGTTTTTCGATCCGTCTTTTACCCCATCGAGGATCAAGGATCATCATTCGTGGAACACTAACGATCTCAAGTATCGCTTCGCCAAGATTCCATCCTGATCAAGTTGACGGGTTGGTAAACTTGGATGGTTGGACTGTTTCGAATCCTTACCATCTTATCTTATTAAGCGATCTTCCGCGCTTGTTTGCATACAGTATGCAGTTGAATATGCTAGGTAAAAGGTTAAAAAGAAAAACCCATATACTTATACTTACCCATATTATTATACACCACGCTATACTCTGAACAGTACGCGGCCCCCCTCGGTGGCATTAGATTCGTCGCCGACACTAATATTGTTCGTGCGAAAGAATGCGTTAGTTCATGATATCATTAAGTATGTTGGCCCAATTCTTCTTTTTTTTTTTTTTTTAAATTGTTATTAAGATAATAAACTAATCCATCTGCTTATTATTCCCTGGGGCGCCTTTGTTCAACGTTTCCTCCTTCTTGTCACGCCGCCTTTCAAGGTGTTAAGGATCCTGGCCCATGTATACTCTCCTGGGAAGCGCCCTCTCTAGAGACCACCAATTCTTTGTTACCAACCTACATCGTCCTTAACCCCGAATACCCTGCTACTAAATTTCATTCGGGATTGTTTATGGGCAAGGGTGCAATGGAATGCCTGGGGTAAATTCTTGGTCGCTGAAGGGTTTCCCATTGTTTACTATAGACTAAGTGAGTGTCGATCTACTCTTTTGTCGTCGGGTGGGCACTGGGAACATATCATCTCATCAGGCATTGGGTTGAAAGAGAAAGCTAACTAATAAAGAGCACAGGAAAGGGGGGGGAAAAACAGCGTGCAGCAAATCTCACGCCATGTCTGAATTCCAGATTTTACGTTTCCCCGTCAAGAACGTTTCGCAAAGTGCGACGACCAAGCCCTCCAAGCGGAAGAAAAAGGAGATGGCAAAACTTAAGAAGGGGAATGTGGAAGTTGTCCGGTCTCTGATGGACGTCCGCATGCCAACCCTGGCCGACGTTTCGAAGGAGTGCAACAACCAGTTGTCTCGAAGTCGCTCGTCCTGTGACCGGATTAAGCTTCTGACAACCTGGAACCAGGACCCAAGTTTTGGCAGGTCTTCGTCGGAATCACTCCCCGAAACAACCGTCTTGGATGAATCCCCATCCAGCAGTACGGCATTGTCGGGAGTCAGCGTGGAATTGCGTCTAGTAGGGTCAGCGGCCAGTTCAACCGAGAACGTCTCTTCTCGTCCCTCGCCAATTAGGCCAAAGAACACGGTCACCGAGAACTCAGCGAGCGACGACAAAAACCCGGTATCCCCACTACCAGAACAGATCTCGCCAGATTTAGGGAACGAACGCCATTCTCATTCTCCCTCCGAATCTTCGCGATCCTCCTTGATATCACCTCTACCGTTGAGTCTGGACCCACCGCAGTTTGGACAGCCGTTCGCTTTGGAAGCCACCATTCTGGAGAGTCTTGGGATGGTTCCTGAGCGGAATAGTGACCTATCCGCCTCTTCACAAGGTTTTGGTGATGATCGTGCTTCCTCATGTTACAGCCGGAGATCGTCGGTTTCGAGCACTAGTTCCGCCCCGTCGGTGGAAGACGGCGAGGAGACTAGAATACTGACTCGCCAAGCCAACTGGCCCTTCTCGATCATATCTCCGGTTGATGCAGGCGTCTTTGATGATACGAGGTCGATCGATGCTTTCCAGCAAGTGTTTGCCATCAGGCCGCTGAAGAAAAAGACCCTGCATGAAGTGAAAAACAAGCCTCTTCCCCCAGATCCTCCGCTCGGTTTATTCCCCATCCATCGCTTGAGATCGCGCCACATTATTGACACAGTCTTCTGCACAAGGGACGGCTTCGAACGAACAGTGATCACCTCTCGCAGTCACCTCCAGCAGCTCCAGAGATTGGACGAGCAACCCGAAAGCCGCAGCCCCGATGAGCGATCGCCAACCAAGCTGCGGCAGGATTACCCAATGTTTTCACGAGCAGCCGAGGAATTAGAAGATGAGCTTGCAAAAATTAAGGGCCACTCCGCTGGATCGTCGCTAACGGCGTCGATAATACCACCGAATGTCCCGCGCAATGTCATTGAGCCTCTGAGGACCCGATCACCATCCCTACAAGTCCCCGCTGGTCCGCCCGTAATGGAAGGCGAGTTGACTGACGTGGGCGAAGAGGGAGGGTCGAAAGCCTCCGAAGAATTTTCACCACCAGCCGCCGATACTTCGGATTCCCACCAGGCAGCAAATGGAGATGTTGGAGCCGGAACTGAAACCGAAAACGGAGCGACATTTGAAGTGGAGTCTTCTGGCAGCGTGACCGACATCGAAACGAACGTGGACGATACAGACGACGCGCATAGTGAGATAATCAATATTACGATAGAGGTCGAAGCCGACGATCCTTTGCCACAATCCGACGAAACAGAAGAGCAGCAGGAGTCATCTCTCGTCACGGCAACTCAGAATCCAAGACTCTCTAGTTCATCATCCGGGTGTTCGGAAAAAACACTTCGATTGCAATTACCTCGACTTCGGACAGATCAGCTCAGGCCTCCCACTCCGAAACAAGGCAACAAAGCCGAAGCTGCAACCACATCTTTGGAGCCAAGGTCTCAGCATGCTGGTATTCGATCCTTGACAAAAAAAGGAGGTTCGGCCGACCAAAAGATTGTCATCGAGTTAAGTAAGCCCGAGAATCCAGACGCTAAACCTCTCGCAGAGGAGAAAGTGATTGTAGAGGAACCAGTTGGGGATGCTAATAAGGCAACCTCGATTGGAGCCGGGGGCGGGAGGATGCACGATCTGGAAAGTCGATCAAGACCACCATTAAATGAAACAGAGCTTGTGCCAGCCCTCTTCGAGCTTGATGCTGGCCTCCCATCGGCTACCGTGAAATCTCCCATGGGAAGAGCGGACGTCAATATAGTGATGCCAGCTAACCTTCCTGAAAAGATTATCTTGTTGATCCTAGAGCAAGTCGATGGGATGACTCACTTGTTCCACTTCGCGGTGGTAAACAGGAGTTTTTACCGTGTCTTCAAGAACCATGAAATGCACCTGATAAGGAATACGATGTTTCATATGTCGCCAGCCGCTTGGGAACTTCGCGAGATGAGCCCACCGTGGGATATTGAGTTTCAAGGCCTCAAGGAGCCTGATGCGCCAGTCCCCGAGTATACACCGAGCCGCTACTTGAGCTACCATACGAGGGATATGTACATTGTGGCAGAGCTCAAAGCCCTGATCGTAGTCCGCTGTAGTTCATTCCTCCCTCGGGATACTACCTGCGGTCTTGCTGGGACGGGTAACGATCGTGCCGGCGAAGTTGACGACGCTTTGTGGCGAATTTGGACATTCTGCCGTATTTTCGGCTGTGGTAAAAGCAGAGAGAATGACCTGAATGGCCAGATGGATTGGCTAAACGGTGGACGCTTGGCCAACCAACAGAGAGGGGGTCCATGTCTGATGATGGCTGAACCTTTCTTCAGCATGAACAACGTCTTCTTCGATCCCCCGCAAGGATTTGGGCGAGGCAATGGGCAGGGATTGTCTCACAGGCAAATCTATGACATGACTGAGATCTGGAACTGCCTTGGGACCCTGCTTCAACCGCTTCATGGCAAGGTCGCTGAAGCGCGTCAATTTGGTGTCTACGATGACCTTGACGTTGCTGAGGGCGATACTGCGAAGGAAGAGACCCTTTTGGGTGAGTTGTCCCGCTCTTGCCACTCGGATGGAAAAGAGGCTAACCGTTCGTCAATAGAAGAGTGGACGTACTACGTGCTCACACTGGGGCCATTTGCCGTGCTGAGCCTCAGCTCTGTCTGTCGCATTGAATCCGCAGAAACAACCTTCCGCAAGGCCCAGCAACTCGGTCTAACAAAGTGGGAGCCGCCCGAAGGGGGCACAAGTCGCGCGTCATTCCTTCGAGAAGCAGTGGCCCGTAGCTATGAGACCAGGATATCCGGACGTTCTTCACCATCAGGCGCGCAGAAAACTCCACGAGGCCAATCGCAGGAGAGTTCCCAGAGAGGGGGTGATGCCACTTCGATCAGAACCGAACCGACCAACCTCCGCCTTATTCAACCACACTCATTTGTCGGTCGGGAAACCCGTACTCCGGTAGAACAGCTGCTTGGTCGAGCTGATCGGTCTTTCTTGGACTTGGATGACCGGCCATCAAACTGGGGAGACCCAGACCAGGAGATGCGTCATACACCGGAACCCCAGTCCTGTCCCACTGTCATCGACCCGGTTGACAAAGCCATCAGTATGATGGTGAACAAGCTCGGCTTCCGTGAACAGGATGCGAAGTGGGCATTGAAGATCACCGATATGGGCGACGCGCTCGACGTTGATGCCGCAATTCGCCTGCTCAACTATGAACGGAAGAAACGTGGCCGCGGCCATCTCTTCTCAAAAATCAGGACATCTAAGAACAAGTCCTCTCGCAACACTGCTCTCGTGGATCCTGTGCTGTGCAGCAACTCTGCATCACATTCGACTCCTGGATGGAGGTGGGCATGAAACCTCAGCCTCAAATATCTTCTCTCATCTCTCCCTCTCTCTCTTTTTATATTGTCCACCCCTCGCAACACCGGAAATATCATCGCCAGGCTTCTTTCCTCTTGTAACAACGTTTCTCACATTACCTGATTCTATTCCTACCTACTACACAGTGTGATTTTCATTTCATTTCATTTCACAGCCGAGCGGTTGCTTACTTTTGCATTATTCCATTCTATTGTTTCCCAGCATTTCCCATTTTCCTCCTTTTGTATTTTTCCGATACGATACCCTTCTGCAGCCGCTCATTTTATAATTTTCTTCTTTTCAACTGTTTTGAATATATATGCATCTTCTCGGCGCGATGGACGGGGATTGATTGCATCGGTATTATTTTTATTATATTTCTTTCTGCAATTCTTCATTCTTCCTCGTTTCAAACCCGGAGTCCTTGGTTAACTACGTGGAGGGGCTAGGGGTAGGTGGTTTGTTTATTTTCCTATAAGTTATATATCAATGTATAAGGTGAAATTTTAATGTATATAGCATATATACATATGCATGTCATGTCTTGACTCTCGCTCTTCTCTGGAGTCTGTCTGTCTATCCTTCTGTTTAAACCTCATGGTGGATCATCGTGTTATAGGGTGCTTCTTTTTTTTTTTTTGGTTCTTTCCATGAGAAGTATGTATCCATTGGAATGATGGTATATAAGGATCGATCATCGATCGAGAGAGACTATTGTTTATAAGTTAAACTTATATAAGAACGAGAGAAAAAAGTCCATTTATCAGACACAGCATAGCAAGTGTAGCATAGCCTGTAGATATACATACATACATCATTTTGATTGATTGATTCAAATGAGTGTACACCAACTCAACTTGGGCTTGTTGAACTCTGCGCGTTTCGAATTTCTCACCGAACTTGTTGAACAAGAGAACTACATATAATAACTGATGATCAGAAGGACAATTTTGTGCAAATACATCAATCATCAATTGCTTTCAGATTCCATCCCAATTATTCCCAGGTAGAGATTCGAGAAGAGGTATGTAAGAAGTATGTATGTCCATAATAAAGGTCAACTGTTTTTATACAGAGCCTAGTCGACGAGTCGTTCAATTTCTTTTGACACACATACACAATACGATATTTCCAATAAAAGCTTGGAAAGGGCTTCCCCATCTCCTTCCTTCAAGGCTTCTTGAAGATACTAACCATCCACAGTAGAACTCACAGAGTACACGATTTTTTTTTTGGGGGCGGTCTTCTCTATTTTCAAAAAGCAACCCCTGTCACCAGACCGTCCAGTTCACGCTTGTAATTTCTGTGCTGCGAGATCTGGTAAAAGAACTTGCCGATGAAATCCGTTGCGTCTTTGAGAATGTTGACTTCTTTGGTGAAGCTTGTCTTTGCTAGAGAAAAATGATGATGTCTAGTGCAGGTGATGACGCCATACGATTCGACGACGCCGTCGTCGTCGCTGCTGGCATACCGCAGCGGCACTTCATTTAATGCCTGCCTCACCAAGTCCACAGCCTCGCCTGTGGCGCCAATGGTCTTGAGATGGCCGAATGTTTCGGCAATCCAGTGCCGGATCTGGCCGTTCTGCGCGAGCGTCTTTATGTGTGGCCCGCCCGGGATGAAGGTCGCGTCGAACATGGTTGAGCGCTGGCCGTCGTACTGATGGTCGGGAATGACTCCCTTTGAAGTAGACTTCTCCTCGCCCTCGGCATAGACCGGCTGGCGTTTGGTGCCGATGATGAGAGGCAGAGCGCCGGCGGCCTTGATAGCGTCGACCATGCCCGTGAACGCAACGGGGTCGTATCCATCGCCAATGATGATCGCAACACGGCGAGACTCGACGGTCGGCGTCTTGGGCATAAAATCCATTTGCGACACTCGAGGAGCTTTTCTTCCATGGTTTGTTCTACGCGCTGTCTGCGGCGTCGGAGCACCCACCATTTCTGCAACTCGTTGCGCCAGCTGAAGGTCGATTTCGGTCAGGCGCTCAGCCATGTGAGTGTAGACGACCGGGTCATCGCAGTGATCGAGCTCGAAACCAAGTGCCTTGGTGACATGGAGTTTCTCGTGGTCGGAGAGGGAATTGTAGAACAGCTGCGCCTGATTGTGGTGTTCACGGAATTTGACGCTGAGGGTACGATCCTTGCGTCCCGAGACTTTCTGTCGAGCGGAAGCAAATCCTCCATCTTCGACACTCGTCGGGGGGCATGCGTCGAACCGATTTGGCCAGTAGTTAACGGTGCCCCTTGTGATTTTATGACGCATCGCGCCATCTCGATTGTGGTTCAGCACTGGACAGATGGGCCGATTTATCGGGAGCTCCTCCCAGTTGACTCCCAAACGCGAGATTTGGGTGTCGAAGTACGAGAAGTTGCGTCCCTGCAATAGGGGATCATCGGAGAATTCGATTCCGGGGACGATGTGACTGGTACAAAAAGCGACCTGCTCGGTCTGCGTGAAGAACTCATCCACGTTCCGGTTGAGCTCAAGCTCTCCAATGACCCGAACAGGAACCAGATCTTCGGGCCAGATTTTGGTGGAATCGAGAATATCAAACTCAAAGTCGTCCTGTCTCTCTTCCGGGATGACTTGGATTCCAAAGTCCCATCTAGGATAGGCCTTATGGTGAATGGCATCCATTAGATCCTTGCGGTGGAAATCAGGGTCCTCGCCAGCAAGCTTCAGAGCTTCATCCCATACAAGAGAATGAACACCTAGCCTGGGAATCCAGTGGAACTTGGCAAAGTGACGTTTGCCTTGCCCGTTGACAAGAATGAACGTGTTGACGCCGAAACCCTGCATCATCCGGTACGATCGTGGAATCGCTCTGTCGGACACAACCCACATTGCCATATGGGTTGCCTCCGGATGGAGGTACTCAAAGTCCCAGAAGTTGTTATGGGCACTCTGGCCCTGTGGGATCTCGTTGTGTGGTTCCGGCTTCACAGCGTGGACTGGTATGTATCATCAGACCCAAACGATAGACAAGGGTGAAAGGGTGAATGCCCACCGAAATCCGGAAACTTAATAGATTCCTGGATGAAAAACACAGGTATGTTGTTCCCAACTATGTCCCAATTCCCCTCGTCTGTGTAAAATTTCACCGCAAAGCCACGCACATCCCTGACAGTATCCGCACTGCCCTTGCTTCCCTGGACGGTAGAGAAGCGAGCAAACACGGGAGTATTGCGCGTGGTATCTGTCAGAACTCCAGCCGTAGTAACATCTTCGGCACTCTTCTTTAAAACGAAATTCCCAAACGCACCGGTTCCCCGTGCATGCACCACTCTCTCCGGAATACGTTCATGGTCAAAACGGTGAATCTTGATGTCCGTTAGAGAACAGGCAATGAACGAACTCTTATCTCGAGGAAAGCCATCACGTACCTTCTCGCGGGCGATCTGATCTTCCAGGAGGGACGGACCGCTGCGATTATCATCCACCACTTTCAGCCAATTGTCCGTGTTGCTAACGGAAACGCCATGGTCTGTGGTGAAGGGAGTCTTTGCATGCACATCGTTGGTGTCTCGCTCGAGGTCTACGAGCTTCTTTCCCTTCGAGGATGATGCAGACTTGACCACCTCTTGGGCTTTGTGCAACCCACCAGCAATTGCAGTCGCCATCACCAGCCTTTTTCTGATCTCTTAACGTACTAGTTTAAACCAAGAGAAGTAATGGCTCAGGGATAGAGTCCAATGGGGAGGAACCAAGAGCGTCGGCCGTGAGAAATAAATCCCAATGCCTCAATTGATAGTATTTCTGCATGCATCATGACGAATTGATATATGTATGATAGGGCATCCTCTTCCTTGCACAGATGACGTCCTCAAACGTCATTCTGACATACATACACGCTTACCAACTCGTAAAATCCCATTGGTCCAAGTTAAGCTTGCAATTGAACTTGTAACCGACCGAACCGTGGGTATGGAACGTTGGGTTACTTGGTTGGACTTGTGACACTAAAGCACGATCAATCCATGGATCTTCATGAGGCCGTATAATCATATGATTTGATATATACGCGAGCCCTTCACCTTAACTCAAGCTCATGGCCTCGTAGTCCACTCCAAGGATAATATTACGGTTTTCCTCTTCGAGGCTATCCGCAGGTATCTCATCGGCGTGGGAGAAAGCTCGTCTTGAGATATAAGGCCATCCTAATCTGTTTTATATGGGCGGCTGTCTTTAGGCGCTCTCCAGCATCCCAAACTCTCGTTCTACTAAGGTTTCACGAAGAGCAGGCAGGTTTTCTTCCTCTTCCTCGAGTTCAGTATCATCTTCAACGTTGACCTCGTCTTCTACATTGACCTCATCTTCCTCCGTATCTTCTTCACCTTCCACGTCTTCCTGCGAGGTGACAGCTTCTTGATGTACAGCTATGGCGCTCGTTGCTTGCTTATCAGCACTAGTTATTGTGGACGCTCCGCCCTTCTTCCTTCGCCGTATTCTGTCCGTCTTCGCGACCCCCAGACCTTCGTTTCCCTGCCTCTCTGCCTCCAGAGCATCGATAAACTTCACTGTTTTAGTCGGGACATACGTCAGCGCCAGGCGGCGGTATAAAGGGAATGCGCAAGTCGTACCGTTTGCGCGTCGAGATGACGAATCACTGACAATATACAGGCTCACCTGCTGTAGTTGTAGCAGTCGCTACTGCTCCGTGGACTGTTTCTTGGCAAGTTGGGCTGCTTCTTCTGAGTCTTGGTAGGCATGATGGATGATGGAAAAAATGTAATATAAGAAATTTAACACTAGATAACATGAGACAAAACGACATACAATAATAATGTAGCTAGTTCTACGGTACGAGGAAACGAGAGCATGCTAGTAAATTCCTTACATACCTATGTAGGTAGCGTGCAGAGGATGCCATCAAAATTTGCACACGCTAATAAATAAACCTGCCCACACTAGTGCCCTTAGGTAAGCAATCCCTTTATAGCGGTGCCTTCTAGCAGACTGGCATTCACCTGCCGTTCAATTATTCTGCGCTCGCCTTCGTTGGTCCCTCCCATAGTTACCTTCCTTTTCTCTCCGTTTTTCTTTCCACACTTTTGCTTCCATATTTCCCCCGTTCTAATTCGTTGGCGATACTCTGAACTGCTGACAGATAACACCACTCTCCCTTTGAAACACTGAAGTACCAGCAAAGCTTCAGTTTATCCTTAGCTTTTACGATGAAAATAACAATTGTCTACGACGAAAGCTGTACTTTTGACAGTGTCTCCCCCGCAATGAAAAAAGACATTCAAAAGTGGATCCGAGAGCATGTCTCACACACGTTTCTATTGAAGCGGATAAAAGCAAAGCGCCTGTGAAAATGGGCAGTATTACGAGTTCGATTTCGCGTACATAATGTAAGTGACCAAAACCACTTCGTTTTCTGCTTATGCTTACAGAGTGATATAGGAATTATTTTCATAAATCAATCTCCAAAGCAGACCCTAATAGTGATCCTCACATCACTATCCGATTACCAGGTGTTCTCGCACTTAATCAAGGAACTACGAAGCAACATGTTCGAGCACTATACCAACAGTCATATTGATAAACAGCACATCCCTCTTTACTTGTTTCTTTTCTGGTGCTGGCACTGGAAAATCAAGAAACGCCGCTGAGCTTCACAAAACCGCCTACGATTGCTTCAATGGCACCTAAAGATGGCGAATTGGCAAAGAGGGAGGAGGAACTAGCCCAGATGCTAGAGAAACCATTTATTTTTCATATTTCCCTGGAAAACGGAACGAGTCTCAGTCGTCTTCGTGATCAAGATCCCCGGAAGGCGATCGGCTCTCGAAGGTTATTACAGTTACTTGGAGAACCTGACAACACAGGTTGGAAACTCTGGACTAGCATTGACCAGATCATCAAGAAGTGGCATCCATGATCCATCGGACCCGGCGACAGTCCTCAATTCAGTGATCAGCAAGGATGAATGGAAGACAAGGGCGATACTCGTTATTGTGGACGGACTTCACAATGTCGACGTTTTCGGAGACGATGCTTTGGCTGAAATCTTGACACAACTCGGCGATCTAGCACATTGGAGTGGCTTCATAGTGGTTTGCGGTACGTCAACTGTTTCAGGTGTTAAAACCTTTTTGAACGGCTTTCGTCGAATAAGGATACCACTCCCATGTTGGCCGCTTGAAGTGCCTACAATTAATCAGATGCCAGTTATTGAGGTCAAAAACAATATTGTTGCTGAGATGCTGGTGAAGGGTTACGGTCGTCCAGCAAGGACTTCTTTCCAGAGATCCGGGCCCAGAGGTCAGTGACAGTGCACGACAGCTATCTAAGAAATATGCTGGTACGATTCCTGAGGAGGCCGTTGCGCTTGCGAAAAATGAGCCCATCCCTGGGACAAAGAGGACACCTGATGCTGTTTGTCAGAATGGGCTTATTCGGTTTGAAAGTTCTGAGGAGGGAAGCGCAAAGGGTTATCTGAGAATCCCGTACATCTGGGTATTAGTTTTATGTACGAAGTATCCAATTCCTCGATTACCGCGCGTACCACGCGAAGGCGAATCCCAGAGAACCAGGCCACTTTTCATGGGCAGATTTCATAATGGTCAAAGTCCGAAAGATAAAATCTCATGCCTTCGACGACAACGTCAAAGTGATAGCTGGTGACCTGCACAGGGGGGCGGTCATGCATCCGGGGACAGCAAAGATTTCTTTTACTAACCACCACCTCATTGATGTGGTTGCGAAGTACACAATCGAGACTACTAGGACAGAATCTTCCAATGAAAAGGACTGGATGATAAACACACCTCAGAGACTATTCCGACACAGACCATAGATCTCCGAAAACATACACATATAGTTCTGAACGGTAACAATGCCTCTGCTGCGAACGCTTTCTTATCTCTCGACTTAACGCCCGCTCGCAATGAGGTGCATCAATACAAGAACGTTAGGGACGGCAACAAGGTAAAATTCGACGAGGAGCGCAAAAAAGCCGCAGGTGACAATAATATTTTCTATCTCTTCTACACCAGGAGAAGGCAAAGTTGAAAGACCGCCTCTTGCGTGCCCAACATCTCCTTGACCGACCCCTGAAGATCTTTGCGAATTGCGTCCGATGCGAGGTGGGCAACTCGCAGAAGGAGTATGTCCAGGACTGCCCAGCATTGTGGGAAGCGGCGGCTCGTTGGATCAGTACAACGTCCTTCAATCATGCATTAATAACCAAAACCAACCACACTCTCTAGAGATATGTGCTGCATATGATGGACGAGCCCCGCGAACACAGATTTTGGTCAGAGGTTGACTGGACTTTTGCGGAGATAGATGAAGAATGGTATGGACTCAGGATTGGCAATCAACTCATGTTTTATATGGGAAGTTTTTCGATCAAGGCATCGATGAGTTCGGGTTTGAGGAGGAAGCGGGCACCGAGGAAATGGGCGAGAACCGCTGCTGATGCCGTTCACTTGTTCGGTCCTCTGCTGGACCTGTATATATGCCCCTTTTTTTCGCATTCTTGTCTTACATTCATTGTCCTTTGACACCTGTGGATGATGGATCCGGTGTTGGATTATGGATTATTTGTAAATGAGTGAAAGCATGAAAGGCGTCTATTGGAACGCTCGCCTTGGACGCGTTAATCTTATTATAGTCTAGTTTGCCCTCGTTAAGCTGAAGTCATCGGTGGGGGAAATTGGTAGAGAAAGAACAGAGAATTCCTGAACAACATGTTTGTGTAATAATAATATTATTGCTGCGTCTTCTTTATTAGAAACTGTTCTAGTGGGAGCCCGCGCAGTGCAGCTTCCTCTCTGATCACCGTTCATCACATGACATTACCTTTGTGGATCAAATTCAACCAATAGAAAAGTTAGCCTCAACACAGGCCCTCACCCGCCTGAGTGTTGTCCGGAATCCCTCGCCCCGAAAAAGCTAGAGGAGGAAGCTCTAATCAATGAGATTGCTGGTGATGAGACAGGCAAGTGGATAAAATAACTACCCCGCATTATTTCGAGCCTCAATTAATTGTTAATTAATTAATACAAGCAATTAAATCTTTTCAATATCCATTATCTCGACGGTCTAAATCGCTAAACTGAGATAAGCTTTATCTCATAAATCAGACTCTTCGTTGCCAAAATCGCTAGCGCTACGAATCTTGCTTCGCTAGCGCCACGCTTCGGTTTTAGCGCAGAAACAGCGAATTTGGCACGAGAGTCTGAGAGCAAATAGGCGTCACTTGTATGGTACCTAGGTACTCAAAGTTTTTTCAATAATAAATGCCTATGATTTCAACATGATATCTTGTACCCCAAACAAACATTAAATTCCTTACAAATATATCCATTCGAAAGCTACTTTCTACCCTCACATATTACATTTGAAATGGATGCTCCCAGCAGTCCTCGCGCAACTCCAGTGCCGGCCGATTCCAGCCCTCTATCGAGCCCTTGTGCGAGTCCTACGCCTTGCCATCGCCCCCGCCAATACAACAGAAGAACTACTGAACGGCTTTC
>NPHW01005040.1:0-14571 GCA_002240705.1 Elaphomyces granulatus | reverse complement strand
ATCCAACAACAACTAGAATAAAATCAAAACCTATCACATGAATCTACAGCAAAAGGCTTTCAAAATTCACTAGAATCGGTCAAGTAAAGTAAGCAAGGAAAAGTCCGCATGTAAATCCCGTATAAAAACGCGCGGTCTGCTTATTATTTGTTTGTTCTGATCGTTCTCCGAGAGCCTGTTAGCAGCGTCAATATTTGGAATCAAGAGTCAGGATTCGTCGGATTCGGATATTTCTCCATCCATACTGATTTATTTGATCATCTTTCTTTGGTGTTTGAAGAGTTTGACTTGGTCTAATAAGTGAATCCAATCCCAAGGAATTCACTTTCTCTCATCATTTCAGATCACTGTTGCTGGGCAGTTGTCGTCTACTATTAGATCAAATACATATCTCCCATTACTCACATCATCTAGAACATGGTCTATGTCGAAACGGAACTCGAAAGAAGATGAACAGATCAACAAGACACGGCGTAACCCAGTGGCCATGCCGTATGTGCAACTTTTTCAATACCCGAATCATATACAGAGTACTTTAGTCATGAGGATAGGCCAACCACCGAGAATGCGGCCGGCGCAACGGGAAACACAGACGGAGGAAGCTCTCAATATGGTCTCACTTCCGGCACCCTTTTGGATTGGCCTCCTCAACGAGGAAGATTACAACATCTGTCCAGAGGAACGGACGCAACTATTAACAAAACTTACAATTGGGCGGCATTTTCCGACCGCCCTTACTCTGGGCTTGCTTCCAAAATTGATTGGAGATATCGAATATGTGGAAAAAGCCTTATAAAGTGAGCCACATTTTTTCTGTCAACGAGGTGCAGGCTGCCTTCACTTTGTACCAAAAAAAATATCATCTTCCTCGACGAAACGGCTCTAGGGAGAGCTCTAGGCGCTGGTGGAGGATTCAGTTCGTTGCCAACAACAAGCTCCCCTACGACGGCCTTATTCGATTGTGATAATTCTACAGCTTGCTAGACTTATCATTCTGTTTGGTAACTCTGGTCTAGAGCACCACCCCACATATCATACTAGGAGATCAGAGTGATCAAAGCGCTATACGATGGCAGAGAGCATGTTACCGCAGATTCTGTCAGCGTGTGGAACGTGAAAACTATTGCATCTATATTTTGGGACCGCCGAAAATCGATCATCTGCAATTGCAATTGCTAAAATGGATGAAACTACCGGAAGAGATCGACAATATAAACATAATTTACAAAGTGGATCGAGCTTGCAAAAGCAAGGCTGATTGAAGAAACAGCAATCGACGTCACAGTTAATCCGTGCTAAATAATAACGGCAACATGTCCCAAAGGGTTTCAGAAATCAATTGAGAGCCTTAAGGTAGACAGGCGATGCTTGGCCCACAGACACCATGATACGTACGATCGAAACATCACTCAGGCTAAACACCACTCAGGCTCGGCCAGGCCTGCTAGCCTACTAAATTGGCATCTAGATATGCACATTTTAAGTTGGTTTTCCATTGGTGTCACAGCATTCATGATTCATCAACCATATGATGACATGAAAAGACCTTTGCTTTGCTATGTAATAAGTCGGTTCGGAACTTTCCAGATTCGAATACAGTACCTGGCATGAAGTTTGCGAGTGTAACGTTATTAGTTACTATAAGTTATTCTGGATAACCTTCTCGACGAGTCGGCTGGAAGCAGCCGTGTGTTCCCAACTTGATCGAAAGGTGTCGACGTTGACAGTTGCCAAAACGATCTATCCACATGTTCCCCTCAAGCTGCTCTTGAAGCCAATGGAATACGTAACTTACGTCTACGATAAAGCCATGGCGCAACTTCCTTTTGGCAGTGCTGTAGCCTATCGGCGAAATACACGCCTCTATAGCGACCTAGCCATCTAGATCTCGTCGGACTGTCCAATAATGCCTTGAAAAAGCAAGGTTCCGCAGAATCATGGTTACTAGTATCATCCTACGAGCGAGATGATGGCTCGCTTCAGAAAACAGAATCAGGACCAACGCTTTTTTTTTTCATTCAAAATTACAATGGAGAAGGAAGCCGCCTCCATTAATTACATCGAAATTTTAGAGATGCAGTAGTACCACAGATATGATTGCAACTACATATCACAGGATAATACTGGGCCATTAATAGTATCATGGGGTTCTAACTTGAGTGGCATACGGTGTTTCCTGAACCAGATCACATCCGATCATTCAAAAGATCCCAGGCTTCGATGGGTCGCGACCAGGCGGGAAAGAAAAGAAAGAGATGGCTATGGTGCATGGAGAGATATGATGCAAAAATCATATCTCCGCTGAAAAAACTCACCTGATCCCATATCAATATATCCTATCTTGAGTATGGGAGCAATCAGTCATAAAGCACACCGTTTCTGTACGTTTTGTCTCATTTAATAGATTTGTGTTCTATCATTGAGAAAGGAACCTATACTATTTTCTTTTCCGGCTTCGTCCATAGGTATTAACTATTGGAAAACCACAACTAGAAAGGAAACCGCATTCAACCACACGTGAACCCGGTGAAGTTGAAGCTGTATGGATGAGCGATAGAAAGAATGCATACCTTTTCGGCTTGTGAATTCGCAGCGCGAAAGGGTTGGCACTATTGTAACAAAAACTAAATTCATCAGTTTTATACAGTAATAGTAACGCTTTTAGCTCGTTGGCAGTAATATAATAATAGAAACAATCTAGAATTTTGTTTACTTCCATTGAATTCTAAAATGATTAGAAAAAGCCACCCGGTAGGTACCTACTGTAGATGTCTAGGTGTGTATTCAATTCATCTTCCCAGTTAAGCACCATCCATAATTCAACTTTATCCTAATATGGCGCCGGATAATTCTGATGTGATGATGATGCCCAAACAAACAATGCGACCATCATTGTTTCGCGTATAGCTCCTCTCTATCATGAACGAATTGTCGAAAAGAGGTTGGTGTTATAACCCTAAACATAATAACGACGATGGCAACAGTGATGGCGACAATGATGATGATGATGATGATGATATATATATTCTACCCGTGAATTGTGGGACTCAGTAATGGAGATTTTGCTTTAGACAGTGGAGATTTCTGTTAACGAGTTTTGATCATGTCTTTCGCAATAAGAGTGGAAGCTAAGAAGCTTTGTTATAATTGTAGTTGATAATAAACAATGAATCTAAAACTGTCTATGGAGTTTCTTTCTTACCTTGGTCAATATATGATGCTCAAACAACCCTCGAAATTGTGAAATAGGTAATAAGTAAGAAAAGGAAACGAGGCATGCCACTCGATTAGTCGACAACAGCATTCGCTCGTTCCTCCTTAGCTTGCTCGGTTTCCTTCAAAGATAAGATCTGCGCACCAGTGAACAAGTTCTGGAGCACAAACCTTAGTTCCTGCAGGAACAGGGTGACTTCATCCTTCGTGCCCACCGTGACACGCAGGCAGCCTTCGCAACCGAATTCCTTGCCACGAAACCGAACTACAACGCCCCGCTTTTCCGCCATGGCTTCGTACACTGCCAGTGCAGTGACATTGCTTGGTCGTCCACCCTCGCTGGCTGGCTTGTCCAGAATCTCCACGAGCAAGAAGTTAGCCTCGAGTCCACCGCGGAAGCGACCAATCCCAGGAATCTTAGGCAGCTCTCCAAGGAGGCGCTCTCTCTGAGAGAGAATCTTCTCCCGCTTGCTATGCATGACAGCGATGTTTTCAGATGAGAGAGCAGCCTTCGCTATGGCACTCGTCGGGCTGGAAATGTTGTACGGCGCCTTCAGGTTGTTGAGGAGTCTAACAATACCTGGACTCGAAAAGGCGGTCCCCAAACGGATGCCAGCGAGGCCAAAGGCCTTGCTGAGTGTCTGCATAACCACCAAATTGGGCCATTCCATCACCCACTCCGCAAGACTGGACCCCTCGGGAGCGAAGTCGATGTATGCCTCATCCACCACCAGAACCCCGTTCCATGTTGGATGCTCGAGAACCGTTTGAATGTGGTCTTTTCGAATGAGATTTGCCGTGGGGTTCCCAGGAGAGCAGATATACACTATTTTGATAGTGGCATCCGCCGAAAGAACCTCGTTGATTTTATCCGGTTGTAATTGAAATCCATTGGGCGCATCCAACGGCACCTTGACAATCTGGAGATCATTGACACCCGCGCTCACAGCGTACATGCCATACGTCGGAGGACAGGTAAGGATTTTGTCTTTCCCTGGTGTGCAGAAGCATCGCAGGATGGCGTCAATTGCCTCATCGGAGCCGACCCCGACAAAAAGATTTTCAGGTTTCAGTTCTTGCGGCGTGTGCACTCTCGTGTTGCGAAGTCGGCAGAGAAGCTGCTTCAGCTCTATTTGGTGCCTACAATAGAATCAGTCTACAGCTTCGAGAAATCTCTCCCCTTTGGATTGGGTGAGTGCTCACGGATCAGGGTATCTGTTTAAACCTAGGAAATCGATTTCGGGATGCGACGAGCCATGACCATTGACGATAGGAGCTTCAAGTGAACCCTGGCTATTCAGTGCCAGTCCTGGGCCGTAGGCATTTTCATTGGCGTCCAGCAGAATGTTCGATCCGTCGTCTTTGTAGTCACTGACTCATTAGCTTTTTCGGTATCGGAGGGGTAAAAGTGAGCTCTCAATTAGGAAAGACATACTCTCTCGCGCAGCGGTAGGGTTGCAGCCTTAGGATGTTTGGGCGAGCGCATTTCGACAGATCGAAGGGGGAAGTGCGGGGGGACATTGTGCTGCTTGGTTAATTTTATGAGACGTTCTTGTCTTTGTACAAATAAGTTCGCATAGAGGCATTTAGGACAAGATTGGTTACGTTGGTGTTTAATAAACTCGAGTCTCATTTATCACACTTTTATTACTTTTATGATTGTTGGACTACATACTACTTTAATTGATTGACATCTTACTGCATATCCACTTAGGTAAATTTAATATATATATACAACTTCCAGCAAACCAAGGATCCTAGGCGCCCACAATGCTCCATGTCTAGTATAACTTGTCTGTTTCTTCCAAAACTCCCAGAAATATGTAGAACCATAAAGTGATATAAATCAACACACAAGACTGCATCTCGTCACTGTTTCGACTCTGATACCGCCTGCTGCTTCTCCGAGTTCTGGTATTTCTCCCCTTTCTCTCGAAGGTAACGCCATGTCCGCCCCATACCGGACGTGAACAAACCCTTCACCGTCTGGGCCGTACTCGGCCAGCGGATAGTCTTCTTGATTGCGTATTGAACTTCGGTTTTCAGGTGACCATCAGCAGCAACCCTTTGTTCGAACGGACCCCCCTGTCGCCGATGGATTCTTTCCGGATCCTCGTCACTACTTTGCTCCATCATCGTATCGAACTCTGCTCGCGGGATTTCATATCGCGCCTGATATTGAAAATACAACTTCTCGCGGAAGGAATTCGGTAGCCGACGGACCATGTTACCTCGCTTTATGGGGTCCATATCTTGGACCAGACGGACATTTGCGTCAGGGTCATCGATCCAATCCGCATGACTGCAGTATGGGTCATTGAACGTGCAATTGGGCAGCGTTTCGATCAGCGGCGCATAGAGCCGCCTGAAGTAATCCATTTGCCGAGCGACAATGTTGTTCACCTTTCGAGGGTCTTCGGCCGGAAGTGACATGCGCAGATCGCCCATATAGCTGATACCGGCGATTGTATTGTACAATTCTTGCTCGGTAAACTCCGGCGGAAGCAATAACAGTGCTACCCGCAAAGCTGAAAGGAGATTAACTTGATTCGCCAGACGCACACTCGGATGATCACGAAGAATCTTCACCGGCTTTTGCAACCGCCCAGCGAGGTATAGCGTATCCCATTGGCTGAGGTCTCTGCACAGCGTGTCGAGATTCACGACACCGTACTTGATCAGCGTCCCATTTACGGTGACGTAAGGATTGAAATAGACTCCGGCTCCCCATTGATTTTGCACCTGAGAGACCACGTACGAACCCAGAGAGCCAAGGCCCGAATAGTGATCACGGTGCTCATGGAGATTCAATGAATGCCAGTGTTGGGAGTAGGATACACCAAAGATAAAGTCGATCATCTTCCCTTTACCCTGCTGCATGACTTGGATGGCCTGAGGAGGCGACGGATGTCCCTGGGATGACGGGGAGGACACACTCGCCTGTGAAAAGACCCCGGATCCATAAGCGAACGCATACCGGATCGGTGCCCGGAACTTCCACAGAATCTGACGCAAAGCTTCCTTAAATTCTGCATTGATGATCATATGCTGGTTGACCCCAAAATCCTTGGATGGTAGTTCAGAGAAGTTGGAGATGGATAAATCTGGGTTGTCGTCCCAGTCGGAGGACGGGCATGGAGTGGAGGTAGAAAATTGGGTTGCTGAAGGCCGTGAGCCAGAGCCTGCGATTGAATCTCTTGCATAGTTATCCCCTGGGCATGGCCGTGTCGTATCGAAGGCTCGGGAGGCACTTGGCGTCAAGGAGAGAGTCCTGAAGGGCTGGGACGATTGAGAGTGTGATCTCACACGACATCGTGCTAAGAGCCTAGAGTAACACTGTGCCTGCTCGGGAATCTTGAATCCGAAGTTCAATAAGAGAGTCTAAGTTGAATATGGTCAGTTTTGTCAATGCTCAGGGGTTAACGGTGACGTACAGGAAGCTGGCGCATTGTTCTGGGGAACGACAACACGAGTGGAGGGCACAGCGGAGGCTGCGGCTGGGTCCAAAAAGAAAGCGCATCTGAGAAGATGATTCTATAATATGGAGAGATCTGATCGGGAACATAGGAAAAATGCGGAGAGCAATTTTGGCCTCGCTCTCACGGTCCGGAGCAGTCGGAGCGCTGCGTGTGTATTTGTATTACATACGGGGTACTTTTGGACGTCTTCATGATCTCATTGGTGGGGTGGAGGGGGAAACCGGCTGACTCATCGTCGCGATGGTGATCACGTGGTCATACTCGTCTCGTGTTTAGGGTTTGGTCGCGAAGGGAGATCTTGGGATGAACATAAACACCTGTCATTGCTATTTCGACCTTCTCTACGCCCCCCTCTGAAGAAGCAGTTGGCGCATACGGATTAAATCTTTCTCATATCTCCCTGGATGTTTTTTCAGGTCACCATTGTGTTCGTTTTCGGCAATGGGTGATGGAATGGAGTTGTTTACTACCCGCTTGTCGAGTTACGATATCGTTCTGCAGCCCGCGAAACGAGCCTCAAACAACAAGGCTACAAAGCCCATCTCGTGGCCGCATAAAAAGCTAGTCCCAGCTGAGGTATATTTCTGGAATCATATTCTTTTCTCAACTTGGCATCAATTGACTGGATGGTGTTGTGTAGCTGGCGCAGGCCGGACTTTATTACGAACCGCACGAAACCAATCCGGACAACACGAACTGCTTTCTCTGCCACGTATCAATAGATGGATGGGAGGAGGATGATAATCCGTTGGTAGAACATCTGAAGCACTCGCCGCGGTGTGGATGGGCCATCGTGATAAGCATCCAGCAGCAGGCCTCCGACGCCACGCAGATAGAGGATCCAACGAGCGAGAGAATCGCAGACGCGAGGAGAGCGACGTTCGGGTCCTCCTGGCCACATGATGGGAAGCGAGGGTGGTTGTGTCAGTCGGAGAAGGTATCTGCGGATATGACCCTGCGTGGTGTGTGTATGTGAATGGTTGGTACTAACCAGAGGGTGTTTTCGGTAGATGGTTACAAGTGGCTGGTACTTTTGTCCTACTGAAGAGAGCGAGGATCTGGCGAGTTGCGCTTACTGTAAACTCTCGCTGGACGGCTGGGAGCCTAAAGATGACCCCTAGTACGTAACCCGCGGTGTCGCTCCTTCCACTTCTGGCCATGCTTACCCTCATAGTGAGGAACATTATCGGCGGTCAGCGAATTGCCCCTTCTTTGCCTTCGGACCCCCACCGGGGAAGAGGGCGAAAAAGACCTCTCGTTCCCGGAAGCCCCGTGGTTCCAAAGCCTCTCGATTGTCCACGCAGTCAACCATCACACTGGCCTCTGAGGCGCCCACGGTAGAATCGGATGACCTGATGGACCAGAGCATTTTGTCTCAGTCAACCACCAGGCCTGCGAAGAGCACCAAGAAGGCATCTAAATCCAAGGGCCGAAGCGGAAGACCGAAGAAAACCGAGCTCGCCGAGAAAAACGGCCCGGTCGATGTGGAGAGCAACGATGGAAAACAGCCGGACCCCTCTAAGCCAAAACGAGGACCGAGAGGCAGGAAACGACAGAGCCATGAAATGAATGATGACCCGCACGGTCAAGAAGCAGACTACCACGCTGTCTCTAAGAAAAGAATCACGAACAGCCGGAACAGCATCGCCCAACCGTCATCCATAATAGCGCCGGCAGAGACTAATGAGGGTGCTCTTGAGACGACGGTTCCGGACGAGCCGGCATCAACCGTGAGACCTAAGATGAGTGGTCATCCCAGGAAGAAAGGACTCGCCAAGAGTCAGATGGCATCTGAGATCTCCACGGCGTCCAAGGCATCTCTTAGATCGAACATTCCGAATCGCTCTAATCTCAATGAGGATGATCCCAGAGGTGACGCCAAGGCGGATGAGAAGACCCAGCATGATCAACCGTCGGAGCTCGCCACAGAGACGCTCCTGTCAGGGCAAGCATCCACTACCGCCTCCACGGCCCCCATGAGAGCGCCGCAGCAGACGACCGAGGCCGATGTGACCGAGCCGTCCCGAGAATCGACCAGCAATAACGGACCCCATCCCGATCCAGAGGACGTCGAGGTCGCCCTGAAATCCCAGCTTCCCAAGACTAGCAGCAAGCGGAAAGCGGCGAATAAAAGGCAACCGCCACCAGAGACCTCTGGGGAAGTGATCTCCAGCCAGGACAGACCATCATTGATCTCTTCCCATCCCCCGGAAGACCACGCGGTGGATCTGGAGCATCACGGTTCGTTAGCCTCGGTGGAAATCACGGTTGTCAACCCTGCACCGGCGGCAGATGCGGTAATTGGGCAAGAGACAGCCTCGAAGATGGCCGGCAAACGGAAGAATGCCACCAACAAACGAGGCAGGAAGGCTGACAAGACCAGCAAACCCGAGCCGGATCCTCTGGCGTCAGAATCCGACCCGAAATTGGCTCCCGATGAAGACGTTGAGCCTCAAGGCCGCTCGGATGGCCCGGAGCGTGTGGAAACGGGTCTCCCCAGCGGCGATCAAGATCCCGAAGACAAGACCCCCCGTGGTCTGGTGGGTCGCGAGGATCCGATCAGAGCGTCCAAAGTTCCGCCGAAAACGACGGAGAGATACAGCGACATACCTCCAGATCAACACCGAACTCAAAGCTTTTTAGGGTCCCTGCCCAATGATCGCCGAGACGATCCGGACCCGGGGGAGATGAGTCCCGTCCGCGTTCAGACCGTCGCCGATCCCAAGAACACCCCGTCACCCTCGGCTCAATCTTCTGACGCTGAAAACCGACCCCCTTCAAGCCGGCCGTCTGCCCCACGGCCACCGGCGGCCGTCTCCCCAACCGGGCACCAGACTGTCATTCCCCTGGCGGCCAGTCCGCCACTGGCGTCGGCATCGCCTTCCAAACGGGCGGCCCACCCCGGTTTCGCCATGACGCCGTCCATCTGGACCCCGGTCGATGCGGACGAGTTCTTCCTCCCGACAGCAGATGATGCGGAGAACAGGGACCCGGTATTCGATCCCATCCCGGGGGATCTGACGAGCCCCGAGAAGAAGATGACGGTGGAGGAATGGATCCAGTGGGCGGCCGAGCATGGTGAAGCGAAGCTGAAGCGGGAATGCGAGCGAGCGGTGAGCTGGTTTGAACGAGAGGGCGGACGAGCAATGCGAGTGCTGGAGGGGGTCGAATGCGTTGATTAAATGGAGTCTGGTTGGGGGGTTTTGGGGTTTTTTTNNTTTTTTTTTTTTTTTTTCTCAAAGGTCTTGGATATATAGGTCATCTGGTTTCTTTCACAGTCGAAATGGATGTATCATGAATTTTTGAATGCAATAAGCTACTCCTGAAGTACTCCTCCAAAAATTAAAAGAAAAACAGAAACAGGACCTCCCCAAAGACTCCGATCACCATGCTATGGTACATTTCTTTTTTTTTTGCTCCCCCCGGAAAGCTGAATGCCATTCCGTTTGCCGCCGTCGATGACGGTTCCAGAGAGGACTTCAGGCAATGATCCCCAACCGTCCCTCCCAGGTATCTTCCTCCGATTTGATGCCATGGGCGCCGCCTTTCCTCCGTTTCTCGTTCCGCTTTCTTCTCCGCTCCTCCCGTTCGCGGTCATCCTGCTCCTGTCGATTCTTCCAGCGCGCGGCGAGATCGAGCTGACTGACCTGGCGATCCTCTTCCTCCTGGACGCGACGGCGGTGGGCCAACCATCGCAACCGGGTCCTCACGTCAACAACGGTGGCCCGGACGACCTCACCCGACTGGCCGGTGGCGATCAGATGCTGCTTACTGTTCAGATGCTCGACGAATTGCACGTTGTCCTTGAAGGTCAGATCGCAGTCCGGACAGTAGAAGCCGGCTCCTCGACCGCGACGACCGACGGCCGCGTTTGCAGGCACGATGGTGGTCTTGCCCACCCTGGCGGCCACGTCGAGACGCTGTATGCGCGACGTCGTCGCCTCTAGGCTGCTGTAATCGATGGGCGCATGATACTTCTTGCCCGTTCGCTTGGCCTCGTAGCGGTTGTGAGCCTCGTTGCGGGCTCGCGCGTCCTCGTCGGCAGCCTTTTGGGCATATTGTTCGCGATCCCAGGTCTTGCGGAAGGAGGTGTCGGACGAGGCGGTATCGTAGGTCGTCGGTTTCTTGGATTTGTCTGCCATTGGGATTGTATGCGTTGATTGAAGTGAGGGGGTATAGATGTATATATGTAGTACTATGATAGTAAGAAAGAATATTCTTCATTTATGATAATAAAATGGAAGATAAGATAAAGTCCGTCATGTTGATCCGAACCGAAGCCCCCGGGGTATCGTAGCCTCAACACTCAGGCACCGACACGCTCCGGCAAAAAAAAGTCTTGGCGACCGCCACACCACACGGTCCACACCCCAGCCTCAGCCACACGATTATATAACCGCTCCAGGGCAAAGGTAACAACAAGATGAACAAGATAATAAACATCCATCTGTATCATATGTTCGATGTAACAGATAATATGAAGATCAAGACATACCTTGTACTATACAAGACATACAGATATACTATGCTCGAATGGAACGACCAACTACTCCTGACAGTGACACCGTTTTTCATCTAATGATGCTAAGCCCCCATAGTTAACGAAAAAGGTCCAGGAAGAAAGTCCTGATGGTGACCCATCTCGATGGATCTTGATTCAGGATCTCAAGGAGCTTTTTTGGCATCTGTTGGTCTCATTGAGTGTTCTTTTTTTGTCTCACAATTGTCCAGGCTCCCATCTCAAACGAGTAGGCAACATCGTTTCGACGATCGTGTACGGTGTAAACATTGAATAAATAAAACGGGCAATCACCAAGGCCTTCCTTTAATCGTTCTCTTCTTCTCCTCCATCGTCATCACCATCATCGTCTTTTTCTTCTTCTCCTTCACCAACATGGTCGTAAATCCCAACATGCCCGGCGATCCGCCCCATCCTATCGACCTGATGGGTTTGCCCACCGAACTCCATCTGCACATCGCCTCTTATCTCTCCTATCCGGACGCCCTCGCCCTCAAGCACACCTCCCGTCACTTCTACGCCATCGTCTCCACTGGGGTGAATATGAAGGTCGACTGGCTGATCCAGCGCTTCGAGCGCAACCTGGAGTGTCCCATGGAGCAGTGCTCCTTCCGGAGCGATGAATCCTTTTGCAACTGGAGGATCCGACGCATCATGCAACGACGCCGCCGTCACCTCGAGTGTCGCGCTGTGGCCGGAGGCTGTTTTGTCGTGGAGGGGAGAACCTGTTGTCGGTACTTGATACCCACCTGGCTGAAGGGCAAGGCCCAGAGAGGCCCTCAGGAACGCTGGCTCGCATGGGCAATCGAAGGTCAGTGTCTCTCCGGCGACGCCCAAGTTGTCCTCTTCGGCCGGAATCGAAGCTCACGGATCTCTCACAGCGCTGATCATCTGCTTACTTTCCATCCTGTACACGGTCTTGTGGAATTGGTGGATCGGGTAGAACTTATTAGAAGGAAAAGCGCCGGAGACGTCGTGGTCACATAGTCTCTCTCTCTGACTTGATCCCGCCACCCGATCACCGGACAGGTATTATTTCAGCATCGATAGGATGGACCGTGGCGTGAAAAAACGTCCATCGATCCTCCCAGCCGTTGGGAACCCCGCTCTATTCTACCAGGTAATAGAACATGAACAAACACCGGATTATAACTAACGTTATCTCTCTGTAAGCACCAAGTTGCTGGACAAGAGGCCAGTCAGTTTTCTACGGACGATTAGGTTACTGCGGTGGAGGCCCTTCATGCCAGAACATCAACCAGATTTCCGTTCTAGCCCACTCCAACTGATGGTCGGACACGCCAGCAACCAGGATAAAAGCCTCAAGGGTGAAATCGTCATAGCGGTGGTCGGAAAAGATAGCATCCATCGCTACCTACTTGTGTCGGTCAGTACAACATTGGCAGATATAATTCTTTTTAATAAAGCGACTATTAACTTGGAGCATATGTCATTGACAATCTGGCTTATTTTTTATTTGTTTTATTATTTATTATATTATCCTTTGCGTATAATGTATAATACATACCTACATATGTATTTTCATCACTAATTAATCAATAATTTTGAACCCTCCCTCAAGTTCCCCCAACAAAATGTCCAGCATGATCAAAACCAGCGCCGGCAGCCTGGCAC
Source organism: Elaphomyces granulatus (assembly GCA_002240705.1). Lineage (NCBI taxonomy): Eukaryota > Fungi > Ascomycota > Eurotiomycetes > Eurotiales > Elaphomycetaceae > Elaphomyces > Elaphomyces granulatus. The sequence continues at coordinate 1,725 of NPHW01005040.1, read as the reverse complement.
TTAGCCGATGGCCCCTTCAAAGAAAGTCGATTAAACATGAAATCACAGAATCAAGGGCTTTTCAGAATTTAGGTGATCGTGATCCTCCACACATGCAACCACTCTCCTCGCAGGTATGATAAACGATGGACCCGGACCTCACCGTGCATAACAGATAGACTTGCCAACGTGTCCTTCCTCGACCTCGTCTCGGGCTCATATGTATCCGGAGAAGCCAACGTCCTGTGGATGATGATCAACGACGACACCACCGCGTCTAAGTACCACCTAATGTATTCTCCCGAGTATTATTCCGCGTTGGAGGTCTGCCTCGGTGACCTCCGCGACGGCAAACAGCAGGCAAACAAAAAAAAGCAAGAGAAAAAAGTTGTTCGTATAGTACACTGAGATCGATTTGTGCCTTTTTGACTGTGGGCCTGGTGGTAAGTGCCTACCACGCAGCCAGGCTTAGGCCCTCACACGCAAGAGTCGAATCAGATCATCATAATGCTGACCGGCCGTTCGCAGGGCTCTGGACGGAGCTCTTTATTTTGTACCCGTATGTACGCGTGGCCAAGTCAGGGATGTGTCCATACATATCTATATCTCCGGCTTCAATAATCTTGTTGGGCTGAAACTCACCATTAAGTATGTATATCCATTCAGACTGTATCCATGATCCGATCGAGAGAGAGACCGGGACCAGATCAGATCAGATGTGCCAGCCATCGATCATACCGATAAACAAATGTATATTATCTATGATGGAGAGAAACAGTATTTTCGATGGTTCGCAAAGGCTCACGATCGGACGACGACAGCTATTGGATATCTCAGCTGGCTGACCCAAATCGCTCTTGGACAAGGAAATTCAAAGTACTGACAAGCATACTGTATGCTATTCTTCTTCAAGGATAGCGAGGAGTAGGATAGTATAGTGTTGGACCTATCTGGCAGGAAATTGGAATAGCATACATCGATGGTTATCCCGCCACAGATTCTAATTATCAATGAGTCGTGACTTGTGACGGAAATGCTGTCACTGGAGCGTCCCTGGTCGTAGAATCCTCCGCGCGGCATGCGTGATAACTTGATGCTGGCTACAAGTTGGAGCGAGGACAAACCAAGCCTACCTATCGTACTTCAAATGAAACTCCTAGCCTTACATCCGTAAATACCTAACTATATACTACGATTCTATAATGGCCAAAACAGATCACTCTACAGCAAAAGGACGACTATAATACCTATATATAATAAACCATTAAAGCGCAAAAAAAAATCACAGGCACGATTACTAACATAACAGCTGCTGAATATGGACAAGGATCTACTTAGTGCTCATCCATGCTCCGTCATGTCGACGTCGCTACCTATGATACTGAGAGTTTCATCACAAACGCTTCAGACAGCCCGCATCGTCAACACCATCCATAGCAGTACTACAGAAAGGAAAGGCTACACAATGCAGTGTAGCAACTAGCAATGACAATCTATGAATCGAGTTCTAAACACAACATACTAATGTGAAAGACTTTGCTTTTTCTCATTCAACAGCATTAACCAGTGCATGGTCCCTGCACTCATCGAACTGGCCTCCCAAGGCCTAGTAACAGAATACTCGCTCAATCCCCACTTCCGCAGATGGAACTGGAAGGTAATCCCGCACCGCCTGAGCCATCAAACGTGTTCGCTTTCTACCACTTCAGTACCCACTCCGGGTCTCCATCTTCGATCATTGATGGG
>NPHW01005036.1:7890-23487 GCA_002240705.1 Elaphomyces granulatus | reverse complement strand
TATATATCCTGGCCGAACGCAAGGTAGGTAGGGGACTAATTGCCTTTTTTACGAAGGGCAATTACTCGATCAATTGCCCTGCTGATGGCCCTGAGGGCAATTATTGATTGCCCAAAAGGTAATCGATAATTGCCCTCAAAAAAATCGGCGGCCGAACGGGCCCTAAGTTAGGTACAAATATTATCATAGAAACTCGGTCTAGGCTCTTACTTATTTCTTATATCCAGATATATATACATGTATATATATATATTCCAGCAGAGCGAGAGATCTAACCAGAGACAGGACATTGAGACAATTTAATGAACCACCGCTACAAAAAAGTATTTTTAGGCCGTTATAGTAATGTTAGAAGCGAAGTTGGATTTCAACTTCTGACCATGCGGTGCATGGCGTGAGACTTGATCATCTGATACATATAACTAACTATATATGATATGGCTTATTGGATTTCGATTGATATATATATACAGGACCAATTCTATCTAGATATGATCATGTACGATCGCGATCGACATGTATGAGTCAGCACGTGCACCGTGATGATCGTCACCTCTTTTATACCTCACTGTCACTATATATAGTCTGAGGTACGTATATACTGAGGTAGGTAATACCAGTGGCTGATCAGTGACTCAAGTGACCCATAAGGAGCCTTGAAGGATCCAGGCTCGGAGAGTCAAGTAAGGTTCAATTGACTTGATATTTATACTATAACCTACTCACTAGCTATAGACCGTGGAACAGCTCCAGCTATAGGCAATAAAGCTATGATAGCTATGATGGTCAAAGAGATTTTGTAGAATACAAAGGTATGATATTATTACATATATAGTCAAGGACTTTTTCTTTCTTTCCATACCTACCTAGCATAATGTATCGTAATCTAGTAGTAACGTCACACACGTTCTCTAACACATGATATGTACTATGAGGTAGTAGAGGGTCGAAGCTGCCTCGTCCAGAATCTTGTCGAGATAATCTCGAGTTCAAATAGGTATATATATATACCTACTCGTAGCACCTACCTATTCGCTTCGCTCATACCTAGGGAGGTAGTAAAAACCAGCGTAATAAAAGGGAAAAGAGGAACGTTTATAGCCTGTCAAATAGTGAATTAAGATTAACATTTAGTAAGGTATGTCTATAGATGCATATATAAAAGTGATGTATGTACAATGGAGTTTCCCCGTACTCATGTTTTGAAACATAAGCACATTAGGTAGTAAGGACTGTTGATGAATCGTTACGCGTATGCCGATCTATCTATATCAAAATATCTACCTAGGAGAATCTTTATTTCGTCCTCTTGCTTTTGGCGAAAAAAGGTCTTGCGCAGTTGGTTGTCCCGACTCCGGCTTCATCTCAAGCCTCATACCAAGCAACTGACCCATTTCCGTGCTTCTCCGTGTCAAAGATCTTGACCCCAAACTTCCATACCTGCTTGACCATTAGGTTTGGGCCGTTCTCGGCATCAATCGTCTCGCCCAACACCACCAGATCCGCATCTGCATCTCCCTGGAGCGACCCCTTGATGCCCTCGAGCCCGAGCATGCGTGCCGGAGTCGCCGTCACCGCATTGATCGCCTCCGCCGTGGTGGCGCCGGTCCAGCGCCGGAAGTTGTTGACACATGCGATCAACGTCGTCGAGCTGCCAGCGATTTTGTCGGACCCGGCCAAGGTCAACAGCGGGCCGGTCTTGACGATGCGCTCGTCGTTTGTCCACTCATACTCGCCATCCGGCAGCCCGCATAGCCACATCGCGTCCGTAACAAGGATCAGGCCATCGCTATGGGCATGGAATGCGATCTGGACCGACGTGGGGTGTAGGTGAATGCCGTCCGCGATGACCCCGAAGAATGGCCGGGGGTGCTCCCTCTGGCCCAAGAGACCAAAGATGCCTGGGTCGCGATGGGAGAAGGGGCGCATGGCGTTAAATAGGTGGGTGATCATGGTTGCGCCCTCGCCCACAGCCGCGAGCGCCTGCTCATACGTGGCATCCGAATGGCCGATTGAGTAAATGATGCCACAGGACCTGATTTCGCGGATGTTTGATAACATTTCGCCTACTTCGGGAGCGGCCGTGATCATCTTGACCGTGGTACCGCGTGAGGAGTCCGCTCCATCCACCGCCGCATTCCGATCCGTTTTCTCTCTGTCCTCTTCGGATCCCAGAACCGGCATATTCTCCACCCCGTAGCAGCTCCCGAGGTCCTGGAAGCCCCGACTGCATGCCCGGAGCACGTCTGGTTTATGGATGCCGTTCCTCGCGGGGTTGATGAATGGCCCTTCGAGGTGAGCGCCCAGCGACTCCGCCCCGTCTTCCGCGCGACGGTGTCCGGACGGTCCGAGCGATGGGAGAATCTGCACCGACGTCTTGTTTTCAGCCCAGCGTCCTGGCAGTGAGCGGAGGCGAGACAGAAATTCCACTCACCTTCCCGTAGACGTCGGGAGTCGAACTGACCACCGTCGGCAGATAGGAGGTCACGCCAGTGCGAGCAAGCGCTCTACTGGCACGACGGAGCCCCCTCTCGTATTCCTGGCGGGTGCTCTGCGGGATGGAGAAGTCGAAGCCCTGTGCGCCGTTGAGCTGGGCGTCAATGAACCCGGGAGCGAGGATGCGGCCATCCAGATCGACGATTTGGTCGGGCGACAGATGGCGCTCGTAGAAGGCTTCCTGATCATTTAGAATCTTACCGGACTGGGAGTCAATCCATAGATCCCGTTCTACGAGCTGCTTGCCCTGCAAGAGACGGCAGTTGGTGAACTTGGTGACTCGCGGGGAAGCCCTTCCGGGGGCGGCGAGCGGCATGGCGACAGGGAGAGGAAGTGGACGTTGTTGATTTTGCCTCGCTGTGGGGGCAGCCTGGGTAGACAGAGCCAACGGGCCAACGAAGAGGGATGATCAAGAGTTTTTGACTATATTTTGAGAAGTAAGCTTCGTTCGGACCTCGGAGAATCATCTCACCTGTGACCTATTAAATAATAATGTGAGGCGATCTTCATAAACTAGCCAAAGCGTACAGGGTCTCAGCTGGTATTGAAAAGGCATAGTGAAGGGCTGAGAGGTTATTCAATAGTGGGTGATGGGTGACCGGTGACCGGATGGTGACTGCAACAGAAACGGTGACAGTGACGTTGGAGTTAGTTTTACATATGATACGTATATAGTAGCTGAATGTGGCCTTAATATGCCTGAGTGTTGAGGCTACTGTATTTTTCATTTAGGATCGACTTGCCTCTTCGACCAGCTCAGCATTGCTGCATTGTCTCAAACTAGTAGTAGATAATCAACAGGCAGATAGAGGCTACAGCTGTAAGAATTGTAACTAATTATTAATATGTAGGCGACTCAAACCTGCTTCGTATGTTACCCAGACGATGTTACGGTGCGATCAGTGATTCTAGATGGTTGATTGGCCACATCTCCGGCTGTAACCCTGCTATCCTTTGTATAGGGTAGGTATGATAGGTATGAGATTTTTAAGCACCGAACTTCTGACATCTCCCTATCATAATCTCTCCTATCATTCCATCCATGTATATATAGAATGAGTACAGGATGCACATCTATATGGATGCATGGGTCCGGGTTTGAAAATAAGAATAATATCCCTCTATCATATTCAAATTCAGGAGTCGAACATCACTCTAGACTTGGAGTAATTAATCTTATTATAATTTATTATGATACTATAACTCTCAATACTACTATGTCATAATGTAGAACTCTTTAATATATTGTCTGTGCACTAGTTATTGTAGTTATATCTGGATGAGTTCCTTCTAACGGGTAGTTATTTCTTCACACACTTCTCACTTCACCTGCTCATTCATCTCATCTCATCTCTTCTTCATCATTGACCTTCGTTGCTACCTCATTGCTGTTGACTCGTTTCTCTATCCTACACCTCTGGGTACCTACTAAGGTAAGTAAACGTTCGAATTCATCGTGTCTTGACTCTTTTCATATGTTCTCTTCTTGCTTAAACGTGATTTCCATGATTCTCCTCATCTCTCCATCCTATCATTTGTATCAGTTGGATCTGTCAAATTTTAGCTTGTACGATGATCCTCGGAGCGGGTCAACCCGGGTGGTAAAAAAATACTCGCGAATGAGATTTGTCGAACTTGTTATCCAATCATGATCCCAACTATCAACGCCTCTTCAGCGCCACTTTATGCGAGTTAAACCTTTTTTTTTTATTTTTTTACACTTTGTTTCACTCTTCTTTTTCTTTTCCTCGTGTTCCATCATTTGCTGTTACTACATACTGTCACCCCGTCAATCAATAATATAAACTATAACTATAATAATAATAGTATCGTTATTATTGATGAACTATATTCTGCCCCCACCCTTCTCCTCTCTTATGTCTTCTCCCATATGTATTTCAATGAGCTCCCCCTTCCCCATGCAACAATCTACAGCTCTTCGTGTCGCGCAAGTCGCTCACCCCCATAGCTTTCTGACTGTCTTCCAAGGGTGCCCCTGGATAAGATTTCACCTATATCGAAATCGAAGTCCAAGCAAGAGCTGGCAGAGGTAGATATCTAAGTGTACTGGCTTGTCTTTTCTTTGCTGCGTTGCTGTCAATTCCTCTTCCCCCAAGTCCTATCCATCGCTGACGTGGTGAGAAAGCAGTGTCGGACTTGTCTGAAGATCGATCGTCATGTCTGCGGGAAGATCGATCGTCATGTCTGCGGAGAAGGACATTGATATCACCAACGCGCCAGACCAGGTGCCTCCTGCAGAAGCATTCGCGACCACTGAGAAGTCATGGATGTACAAACCCATCCGTATCGGACCCTGGACCGGCCCGTGGTTTGCGTCGCCCGAATTCCAATTGGTCCTGGTCTCCTTCGTCTGCTTCATGTGCCCTGGCATGTTTAATGCTCTGAACGGCTTGGGCGCGGGTGGGCAGATCGATCCACATGACGTCGACAACGCCAACACAGCGCTGTACAGCACCTTCGCGGTAGTCGGCTTCTTTGCGGGCAGCATTGCCAACCGGATCGGTCTCAAATTGACCTTATCCTTAGGAGGGGTTGGCTACTTCCTCTACGCCGCGTCGCTGCTAAGCTACAACCACAACCAAAATGTGGGCTTCCTAATCTTTGCAGGAGCCCTGCTGGGCATTTGCGCCGGTTTGCTATGGTGCGCTCAGGGAGCTGTGATGATGAGCTATCCGTTGGAGAGTCAGAAGGGTACCTTTATTGCCGTCTTCTGGGTGATTTTCAATCTGGGTGGAGTCATCGGTAGTCTGGTAAACACAAAAGAACCCCCGTCCTCGATTGGGCTCATTTCTCTTTCCATTGCTTTGAACTTCCCCCAAGAGCCCATGCTGTCGGATGGTGACTAATTGGACCCCAAAAATATTCTATTTAGGTCCCGCTCGGTCAAAATCTCCACTCGACCGCAGGCCAAGTAAGTGACGGTACGTACATTGGCTTTATGGTCCTCATGGCTTTCGGCTTCATTCTAGCCTGGGGACTGTCAGACTCCAAGTACATCAAACGGAAAGATGGGTCTCGTGTCATCACGATGAAACACCCCACCTGGTTTTCTGAAATCAAGGGCCTCTTTGAGACGCTACGAACGGACCTCTACATTGTTTGGCTGTTCCCTATGTTCTTAGCCAGCAATTGGTTCACTACGTACCACTTCAATAGCGTGAATGGCGCCTACTTCAACATTCGTACGAGGTCCTTGAACAACCTCCTGTATTGGGTGTGTCAGATGATTGGAGCCTTCGTGTTTGGCATGTTGTTAGACCTGAAATACTTGTCGCGGCCCACTCGCGCCAAGCTGAATCTTTTCCTTCTCTTCGCCCTTACGATGGGTATTTGGGGAGGCGGATATTCTTTCCAAACGACCTATACTCGCGCCTCCATCCATGACGCGACAAAGACAGACTTTGATGACAGCAACTATATTGGCCCCATGTTTCTCTATATGTTTTATGGGTTCTATGATGCTGCTTTTCAGACCTGCGCCTATTGGTAAGTCGAGCTTGTAGGGCAACGGGGCCTAGTTTGACGCCTTTGTTCTGGCCGAGTTGGACACATGGAAGGAACGTGACTGATGGCGATCTTTCTTAGGTTTATGGGAGCCCTCACTAACAACGGCCGTAAGCTGGCCAACTTTGCTGGTTTCTACAAGGGCATCCAGTCTGCTGGTGGGGCGATTACATGGCGGTATGGTGTACTTTTCCTTCCCCTTTTTGATTGCTTTGCGTAAAGCGGAGTGGCTGATCAATGTTCAATCGCAAACGTAGAATGGACGCCAATAACATTGAATTCATCCCACAACTGGGCATCTGCTGGGGTCTTCTTGCTGGAAGTTTGCTGATCGCCTCACCCGTGATCTTCCTCAAGATCAAGGAGCATGTGAACATTGAGGATGACTTGAAATTCTCAGATGCGTCTTTCAACGAGGTTGCTCCCACCGTTCTCGCCGGAGACCGCCATGATGAGAAACAGCCATGAATAGTAAGGCCAGGCAAAGCATGAGATGATATACCACTTTCCCCGTATAATTTGTTTTTCTTTTCGAGGAGATGAATAATCTATGATGGATTTTCCATCGCCTGGTGTTTTAATTTTAGTAGAGCTGTTCAAGGGATATCCAATATAATTAGAATCATGATTTATGGCCAATGTATATCTAAACCCCCTTCTTGTACAATAGTCAGACGATGTTTACCGCGAGTTTTAGTATGCTTTCCAAGGACCTTAATCATGATTCAAAGCTCGTCCATCTTTCCCTAAGTATATATACCCCATAGTTATCATAGCATAGAGAATGTATGTACAGCGGACTGGGCCATCACAAGCCTCGGTGGTTACTACCTGCTGCCTATATAGTGACACCTAAAACTGGATGGTTCCGACTGTGTAACTGCATTTAGGGAGCATCGATGGGGGGAAGGGTGGTGGAAGGCTCTGGGGCGGCCAGCAACGCGCGCGCGGTGGCCGACCGCTGCTTCTTACGGTCCTAAGAGGTTTAATCATCACAGAAAGACCACATACACGGCAAAATTTGCAGCTTTTGAACTGACGCTCGGGGCGTCGGTCGTTAACGAAGTCGGCGACGGGTCTCCGCGTGTGGCAGCCATTACAGTGTTCCAGCTGTGTCGTCGCCGCACGCTTGCGAGAGGATGATACAGGAGCAGGGGCAGGGGCAGGAGGAGCACTGGGAGCAAGAGCACGGAGAGCATTAGGAAACGCAAAGTGAAAGCAAAATACATCTCGGACTCGTTGTAGAATTCGATTTCCAGAGGGATGTCACCGATAATTCGTAGGTCCGCGATAGTCGTGCAGGCTGGTCCCTGCAAAAGTGGCGGGAATCACGACGGTGGAACCACGCTGGACGCGCAACACAGGCTACGCAAGTTGTGGGCGCCACAGCCGAGAGACGAAACTAGCAGCAGGAAACAGGCTGCGGTAAAAGGCTGAACGAGCTAGTAACCATTTACGAACCGACTTGGAATCTGTTGATAAATACTCACCACAAGATATGCCTATCTCGGCCCGTTTTGGTGCTGGTCGAAGGTGTAGGGTCGGGGTCGTTATCTTCCATGACAGAAGATGCGTGACCGGTCGTAGCTTCAGGATAACTCCAAGGGGATGATGGTATCTGGCAATGAGACATTCTTCGACGTGAGTCAGACCATCCAGGACAGATGGATGGTCCTGACAGAGTGTAACGTTAATTCTATTCTCGCAAGAGGATTTAGGAATCCTAAAATAGATTAGGGAGCCATGGCATGTGGAACAAATATCTCAAGTATTCTCGTGGCAGCCAGGGAGCCTTTCAAAACATTGAGAATATGATCACTAGAGAAGACATCATCATCACCTCCGATACTTTGCAACGCAAAGGACAATGGGCGACAGAGACCATCCGCTCCATCAGCGGTTGCGCTCACGGACGAGGCATGGACCATGCCCGAACAGAACTTGAGCCCAGCCTTGACCCATTTGCACGTGGAGTGCATGTCTTGCGATTGCCCTGGAGCAGCACCCGCGAAGATGACCAGGCCCCCCTGTCCCTGCCGACGTCGTTGGACGACACCCTGCAGGTAGAAATGGTTCGTGGCATCGAGTACGGCGGCGCTGCTCGGGGTTGAGTTGTCGGCACCGCGGTCTCGGGATCGATATCGGCGTAGCGGGAGGGCGGCAGACTCCGGCCAACTTCTGTTTCCGCGGAGTCGTCGGAGCAGTATCATAGATGCCTTGATCTTTCAAGTTGTTAATTACTAATAGCCAAAGCGAACGATATGACGCGGAACTGAGTTATGAGGTAGAAATGTTACTGATAAGGGTCAAGAGTTACCTAAAATGAGGTCTGAGCATGCTGAGCTAAGGTCCCAAATGAGGAACCCCACGTTGCTGGAGTTCGACTAAGACGGTGAAACCAGTATCATCGTCTGAGTAGTACAGAGAAGATCGTGTGTGGACCCAAGTGTTGCGAACGATTATATTCAAAAAGTCTGGTGAAAGTTTCAGAGGGTCCGAGATATGTGAGTGGTAGAAGGCACTCTAATTTACACGCTGGACGAATAACTTCTTCTTGCACGGTCCTGGGGGTACAGGTAAAACGTTTCTGTACATCACCCTGTGCGAACGACTTCAGTGAGGGGAAGATTGTGCTTTGTGTCGCTTCCATTTCCTTATCTGATTCCCAATCGACATTTCCGAAGAATAATGGATCGACTTTACCGAAAAGAACAGAACGGAGCACGCAGGTTCGTGAGTCGTGACTGAATAATTAGGTAAAGTCCCGACAATTAACGGAAATGGAGCATAGAAATAGAAATCAATCCTGGGGGCTGGGGGCACTCACTTATTAATAATTGAGGGGTAAAGCGCCACTGCTTTCAAGACGACCTATCCCGAGAACGCAACGGAGCCAGGGCGGCAGGGGGAATCATTAGCCTTAATCCGATAGGATATTTGGTCGGAATGGACTCCATATCTTCAAAATAAGATGAGTCCTTCGACGGAAAGACGATGGACTGCAACTGGTATGTAGCAACTCTTGATGAGCGACAACTTACAAGAGATGGCCCTGACAGAGGATGGGGCATGATGGCTCTGACAGAGTGCCCCGCCGCCGTTGGAAAACGGTGCGTGGAAGACTTTGTCGGTCTAACCGTCAAGAGCCTTGCCCGATTTATGGAGGGCGTTGATAAGTCGTTAGGATTGCCAAATCGAGCAGATGATGATAGGTTTCTAGACTTGTTAGCTTGACCCCTAAAGGGACGCAAGTCTAAAGCTCACAAGCACAACCTTCCACCACCACCAGAGAAATTACCGCGACCTCAAGAGCCATCCCTTGAAGGAAGCCTTTAGAGAAGCTCAAAAACAACATCAGTGTGTTTGGCCCAAAGATATTCACAAGAAGATGACTCCACAGGATTGGCAACAGCTTTGTTAAGATGCCATCGACCATGGCAGTGATTACAGATCACAAATGGCTGTGCCAAAGAAGCCAAAGGATTCCACATTGTTCACACCATTATCAGATCGGGATATCAAACCCACTGAAATTGGAAGGCCGAGTTACTTTCAAACGTTGCTGTGGCCATGCCATATATAACACTGATAACTGTTACTCTGTGATTAAGAAACCACGACTTTATAAAGTGCTACACTGCAGGGACCAAAGCCAATGAGCAGTCCTTCGCAGAGAAATACCTCTAATGTCAAGACTCCTTCCCTTCCTACCTCCTACTCGCATGCGACGACACCGGATATACCGGAACGGATGAGACGTTTTTGCGGCGCTGTATTTGCCAATTGGATCTATAATAATATCCTTGAGAATAAGTTGCCTGATATCAACACCAGGAATGTCGTTGGCTACACCTATGAATTCAACAACATATCAATTTTGCGGACTGCAGATCCAGTTACACCGAAGACTAGGCATTTCAAATATCGAATCCCTGATCAAGATGGTCAATGCCTAGGATGTCTTGACAGGCCCGACAGAAGATTCCCTTTGTGAATAGCAAAATCAAAACGCCTTATCTCACGGGATCTTCAACCGCGCCAATCCAAGCCTGGGGATTTCTTTTGCGCTGACTGGAATCTCAATCCACGGATACACATTGGTGGACGACTTATACGATTCATTTGTTTATTACGTTCGAAGGGCGACGTCGCAGATGAACTCATTGAGGGATTTCAATCTAATGGCAGGCTATTTATTACATTCAGGGATGGCGAATGGATAACGGATCAGAATCCAGTCGCTTTGTCAAATGGGCAAAGTCAAAAGGGATCAAGGCGGAACCAACGCCACCGCAGACACCAGAGCCAATGGCGTACCGGAACGGCATGCAGGATCTATCAATTCTCTTTCCAGAGCGTGAGGGCCTAAGCCCGGCTGCCTGGTGGCGCTGAGTTTACCACCAGACCACAGCCAAAAAGGCACAAATCGATGACTGGTGGGTCATCGATCTCAGCGTACTATATAGCTTGTCTGGACCAGGGGCCTGACACAGCGATGATTATATTTGCCACATACCTATGGCCGCATGCAACGGAGACCGCAGTGAGCGTGGACCTGTGTGGTAATGAAACTGGATCTCCCGTCTAAAATGGCGCGAATTCTTCAAGATTCCGAATCTAGAGGGGACTGTCGATCATCATCGCATATGGGGCTGTAAGGCAAAGGCTCTCAAGGTGGAGCCGAGAGCAAGAACCGAACGTCTCATTGAATACGAAGGTGGTCATGGGCATGTTTACCAAATCTGGTTCCCAGATACTGGTGGGGTTTAAACCCAATTGAATAAAAGCAAAAACCTTTGAGCTTAATCTTTACATGGGAAACCTCAGATAGATTGGACTCAATTTAGAGAGTTCATTTGTACAACGTGGGAAACCCTAGAACAGAAGGTCGGGTCTATGCGAAGAAGGATTAGGGCTGTACGAAGAGATATTAAAAGCGCAGCTTTTTCTACATTTGGGGTTGTTGAGAACAAATAATGAGAATGGGTGTATCCGTGAAAAAAAAAATCATATTCGTATCTCCGAATAATCCATAGGATCTGCCATACATGACCGCCCTCAATGCGAGCTCATCAGGCCTACATATATTAGATCCCACAGAAATCCCGACAGCATTTCATCAAACACACTCATCACAAACACACTCTAAATATCACAGGTCTTGACCAGTGGCATCTTGTCACATCACAACCTGTCACTTCTTCGCAATTCAGCCCTGATCAATCGTTTCCTGCAACAGGTACTGATGGCCAGTGCCGCTAGAACTGCTGGTGTTGAGTTATAGCTAATAAACACGACAGACAAACAACATGGATATCAAGCGACCTGGTACGCCATTCGTCCCGGACTTCTACCTATTCATCCTTCATGCTCCGTTGGACACACCAGTGAAGATTCAAAAGGTGGCCCGTTTGTGGGAGACGCCTGCCGTCACGCAGACAAAGACTCTTCCCGATGGAGAGATAGTCAACCTTTGTCGCGTAGACGGTGATGCCTATGATGAGATCCACGACTGGATTGACCGAAGACAAAATTGTTATTTGGAGACTCTACATGTCTTGTATGAGGGTAAGCGCCAATTTGCGAAGAGACCGGTTATCGTCGAGTAGTTGAATAGGTAGTGGAGCACCAGGATGGAACGTCTTCAGTGCCGCAACAGGGTGGGCAATAACCAAGCGGGATAATTTTAATGTATCTCATTATTAATTGTCATATTATTATTGAACTCTTGTAGTTAAGCACTAGTTAAGCACTCACTGATGACTTTGAATCCAAATTCCCCTTTCGCCACAGAACTTTAAATTCTATTATCACCACCCCGTAACTGTTACCTACCTACGTAACTAGGTAGCTAAGAGTGATATATCTAGTAACGCGAACTAGTGCCCAATGCCCTGGAACAGGGAAGGAGAACAAGGTCAATAGAATATATGAGAGCCTGAAAGCAGATAGGTAGAGTGCCCAGTAACGAAAACTCATCAATCTTACTAAGTGCGAAAACTCGATTTTATTTTCTTATAACTAGGTATCTAAAGAGAGAAATATAACTACTAGCATCAAGCCAATATACCTACCTGGTTTGATTAATGAAAATCTCGACAAATAAGGCGCCGAACTGTCAAGTTGAATATTATGTATGTATGGACTTGGTCATTGGCTTTCCTATTCATTGATTTTTGAGAACAAAGCCAATGTTAATTACTATTTGTTCAAACCTGGATTTTGTAGGGAACTACCATAGCGTAGCTTGAAAGGTGGAACAATGACAACACAAAGAAAAAAGGATACAATCGTGATGAAGAAAAAAAGGATAATAATTTGAACATGCGCATTATGTGAGAATGGGTGTATATTTGCAGGTATTATCCATGAACAAAGTCATATACTCTATGATATTCATGGCAGGATCCATATATCCAGTCAGGCATATATCATGCAACACACTCTAAAGATCTTGACTGGCATTCTGTCACTTTCGCTTTCACATTCTTGCTTAAATTCCTATAACAATAGGTAACGACCAGTGCCTCTAGAACTGCTCTATAGTATGTAGTGTTGAGCTAATGACGTTCCATCACAGACAAACAAAATGGGCAACCCCTATGCCAGTGTCGAGGATTTGGAAAAGGAACAAAAGCGTGTTCCTTTTAAAAGGAAAGCAGCTGACAAGGAAACTCCCCATTGGGCCCCACGCCCCTATGTTATCATTCTTCATCCTCCGTTGGACGCAAAGATTATTCAAAACGTGGCCGGTTTGCGGGAGATTCCTGCCGTCGAGCAGACAAAGACTCTTCCCGAAGATGGAGAGACGGAAAAGACAGTCAACTTTTGTCGCCTAGCCCTTGAAGGCTATGATGCGATCTGCGAGTGGTTTGAAGAAGGAGGAAATAATTTTCATTTGGAGCCTGTAGAGGTCGTGTTTGAAGGGGGTAATAAGGAATATGCGTATCAACCAAGTTGTGAATAATTTAGTTTTATCATTTATTAGCTTTTAATGCTTTATTATGTATATACCTACCTATGTAGGTATAATCGTACTTTAGAGACCTCAAACATCGACTTCAGATTCTATTATTGACACCAACGTACGCCGCAATGCCCAGCCCTGGAACACTGGAACAGAAGGAGAACAAGGTCAATAGAATATATGGGGGGCCGGGGCTTGCAATCTTACAAGTGTGAGGTGGCCTCCGAATATCTAATAGAATTCGGAGACCACGTGCGTATGATGAAGCATGAAGATGCATTTAAATGATGATAACCTAACCCAGGGGCAGGCTGCCGCAGGCAAAAGGGCTACTGTAAGTGCAAAAACTCGGTTTTATAACTATCCAGAGAGAGAAATATACCCCAACATTACTACTTGTATCACACACTCGGGTGGTTTGATTAATGAAATTCTCGACAAAATAAGGCGCCGAACTGCAAGTTGGATATTATGTATGTACGGAGTCTCGGACTTGGTCATTGGCTTTCCAATTCATTGATTGATTATGATTTATTCGCCAACACCTTCGAGTCTTTCATAAGATTGAGAACAAAGCCAATGTTAATTACTATTTGTTCAAAGCTGGATTCTGCAGGGAATCTTTCGCTATCACGCGGTAGCTTGAAAAGTGGAACAATGACAACATATATTGTAGGTAGGTATTATCCATGAAAAAAATCATAAGCTCATGTCGGGATATATCCAGGCATTGACGGCCCTCGCCCTTGTTAGGCATATATATGCCCTCTCCCTCATACATATTAGAAATCCAGTGTTGCTCACAAACACACTCTAAATATTATCACGCATCTTGACTACGTAGTGGCATCCTGTCACTTCACATTCTTGCTTAACTATTTCCTACAACAGGTAAGATATATAGGACACGACGACCAGTGTTCTCTAGAACTGCTAGTGTTGAGCTAATATATAACCACCACAGATCACAAACAACATGGACGACCACTCTGGCATGTCTCTAGAACAGGCGGGCATCATAGAGTCGAAACAAAAGCCATTTGTCCCACAGGAGTTCTATTTAATCATTCACACTCCAGGAATGATGGCCTGTTTGCCGGAGACGCCCATCATCGAGCAGACAAAGACATCTCCCGAAGATGGAGCGATGGAAGAGACAGTCGACTTTTGTCGCGTAGACTGGAAAGGCTATCAGAAGATCTGCGAATGGATTGCCGAGGGCGAATGTAATTATCTGGAGATTGTAAAGGTCATGTTTGAGGGTAAGCCCAAACTTGCGATAAAACCATGTATCTCTCCATCATACTACTAGGCAACTACCTAGGCAGATGAGACCCTGTTTCTAGCCGAACCTGCTTCCTTTTTCCTTTCTCGCCTTGAGTCTCGAGAATTTTTTCCTCGCCTCGTCGTTGAGCATTTTCCTTATAATGTCCATGTATATTGTTAGTGTGGTAAACAAAATAGCATAAATAGATGGCAAAGTCCTCACCTGGATGGGAGGAACAAGCCTTTTTATCTGAATAATATTAGTACTCACTGATGACTTTCAAATCCAAATTCCCCTTTTCGCCTTCAACCTACATCGACTTCAAATTCTATTATCACCACCGTACTGTTACCTAAGTAGGTAGGTACTAGATAGTTAAGAACCATGATAAATGTATCATAGCAGACTGACTGAGATCTAGAGCAGACACTAGGTAGGTACTGTTACATAATGATGTAGCAACGAAAACTCGATTTGATTTTCTTATAACTATCTTGTAAAGCGAGAAATATTATACCCGGTAGTCGTCGACATATTTTCTTTTTCCTAGATATAAATCGTACTTTATCTCAGAATCTCAGGCCCACCACGTATTACTGGTACAGAAAGATCATCAAAATCTATACTGTAGTCTGAGATTACGAGAGAAATCGTACTGTGGCATGATTTTCAATTTGCTAACTTTAATACATACAAGCCACAACTCCGCTAGCCTTTCGGAGTTTCCAGTCTTGATAGTTGATGCTGATGCACTATCACGCGGTGATCTTCATCGGTGTGCTTAGCAGGGGTAATCCATAGAAATGTTGCCGTAATCTTAAAGTCATTAAGACCTCTTGCCAGTTACTAAAGAAACTACTTTCAGAATCTGTATGGGATTTTGCTATTGTCACTCGGAGAGGGAACATATGGGCTTCCTTTGTGGTAGAATTCAATCGGAGAACCAAACCATCAATGGCCCAAGCACAGGATCTCTGCCGTAATCTCACAAATGCCATTTCGGTTCGGCGTGGTTGCATCGGAAGCAACCACCTCATTCGAGGTTTGCCCTGGTTATCACGCCGTAGTTGAACTAAATTGGGTCCCCAAGCTGCCCAAAACAGTGAAACGAGATGGAATCTCGAGCGGGGCCTTTGCAACCCAAAGGCTAACAGAGAGAGCTGTTTTTGGGGTTCGGTTTCACTCCATGAGCCAAGGATAGCCAAGAGACTTTTCTGTTGTACCTAAGCTTGAGCTTGCCGTGTAATACGTTTCTGCTTCCTTTATTAGTCATTCCATTTAATATTATTCTTTGCCCCCAGCGAGCACGCCGGGTGACTGCTCTCGTCAAGCAGGTAGGACT
>NPHW01005035.1:0-10119 GCA_002240705.1 Elaphomyces granulatus | reverse complement strand
TAAGTACTACTAGTATACTACGTACACATACATCTTAATTCTTCATTTCCCCTAAATTTCTACTGTATTCACGTGATCCCTTGCCATAACGATACCGCGGCATATCGTTGGGAGAAGCTGACGTTTTTGATATCGTTATATCGAGGTTATACTGTATCTAAAATGGCGAAGGCTGCAAATGCCTTCGTTCGCGGGTAGAACCGATGCGCTGCTCCCTTTCAGTCCGTTCTTTGTAGAATCTGATGTGGGAGTAAGGAGTTCCAGGGCATTTTTAGGCAACCTAATATGTAATAATCTAGATAGATTCATCTTGCCTCAGTCCCCTGTTCTGAGTCCAGCGTACAGGCATACTTTAAGATACATAAGATACAAAGATACATAACGAGAAGTCTCCATCTTTTGAAAAGATCCGCAGAAGTAATGGAGCCCAAAAAATACCTGGTATCAGATGAAACACTTCAAACTCCGAATCAGCGTCACGATGCACATAGAATAGTTCATACTACCTTCTTCAGACAACGTATTGGCTGGTGGCCCAGCAACGGCTATTTACCGAATGAAAAACGAATATACACAGGAAATCTTATCGGCCCGGCCGAAAGAGAGGAAAAAAAAAAGGGAAAAAGAAAAAAACCCCCAAATATGTGTAGCGCTTATGCATATGTGTATGAAGCTGGCAGATGCCCACCAAGAACAGAACATTGCAAAGCCACCCAAAGGAGAAAGGAGAAAAGCATGGGTACCGGAACGAGTCATGTTGGTCTTAATTGTTGAAAATATAGGAGCAATGGAAAAGATGGAGTAATTATATTAAGGTTTCGTTCTCATATGGTTAATTCCAGCTCAAAGGTGCTGAACAACGGTTTCATCACGGAATTACCCTGCCGCTATCAAGTAATTTTCAATTTGTGAAAAAAACATGGAAACAAATCAAATCTATTGACCATCACTTTCTTGGGTCACGCAGGAGGCTCCAAATGTCTTGGGGGAGCCGGGGTGGGCGGTCCCGAGGTACGCGTGCTATCTGGGGGTCGGTTATAACTGGGATACGGGCCCGGTTGTGAGGGAGATTGGGTCTCAGTATAACGAGACTGGGGGACAATTGACGAAGGGTCTTCACTGCCATCGACAACCCTATTTGGAGCACTGCTATTGCGATCCCTGTCCGAAACGGAGCCGCTTGGGTTGATCGCGGCTTCTGGCATCAGACGCGACTGCCTATGCGCATGATCTTGCTCCAACTCGGGGCCTTCCCGGTAGCGGGATTCCTGAGCGCCTCCGGAGGCATCACTCGTTTGACGGTGATGCCCTTGAGCGTTCGCACGGCGTCCAGGCCCGCCTGGCGATGTCTGTCGGGGAGAGTAGTGCTGCATCGCAGGGGAGTTTTCCGCTGACGGTGGGGGAGCAGGCTGATGGGGACCCTGTGCCTTGCGTTTCCTGCCCGGAGAACTCTGGAATTCAGAGCGGAGATGGACATGAGAAGACGACAAAGTAGAGTCCGGTTGGTTCTTTCCTGATGGCGTGCCCGGTTGCGACTGGCCTGGTGGAACCCAATGATGGAAGTAAATAGAAGGAGAGTGTTGCAATTGCGCCTCCTGTTTGGCTGGAGCCGTGGTGGGCGGGGGGGGTGCAGGTAGTCCAGCGGGATATCCAAGAACGCCCACGTTCGTGGGAGGGTGTTGAATATGCATTTCTGAGGTGTTGAGTCGAGATAGCGGTGCTGCCGGCGACGGATGTGTATCCGTCGGTGTACCGTGTAGGAGTGACGTTGGACTGCGCCCATAGGGTTGTTGAGTGGGTGATGCTGGGACCACCGCCTGGTGGGGTGCTACCAACGTCGAACTCGTCTGCGATAGTGGCTGGGTCGCATACGGATTGGGCGGAATGGTCCGATTGTCCCGTCTGACCTCCGGGGTGTACGACTGTGATGACCGACGGGCAAGTTGTGGTTGAGAAGGCGGAGGAACGGGATACTGTGAGGGTTGCTGCTGTGGAGTTGGCGGTCCCTGGGGTTGTTGCAATCGCTGCTGTTGCTGCTGTTGCTGCTGTTGCTGCTGTTGCTGCTGGGCGTGTTGTTGCTGCGGAAATTGATGTGGATGCTGAAGCTGTGGTTGCGGTTGCGGCTGAGGCTGTTGGTATTGTGGTTGAGGTGGTAGTGGAGGTGGTAGTTGCTGTGGTAATTGCTGCTGCGTTTGTTGTTGTGGATATTGGTGTTGATGATGTGGTTGCGATTGCGATTGCGGTTGATGTTGCGGTTGCGGTTGCGATTGCTGCTGCGGTTGCTGCTGCGATTGTTGTTGCGGTTGCTGTTGCGGTCGCGGTTGCTGTTGTTGCTGTTGTTGCTGCTGTGGTGGCGTCGGTGGTGGTGGTAGTTGCTGTTGCTGATGTAGACCGGAGTGGTCAAGATGTGGTTGCGCCAGCTCCCAGGTTGGCCTTGACATGTTCCCTCCCCCTATCCCAGCGAAAATCAATGGTACCATATACGGTGGGACGCCCGCCTGAAACGAATCCCGTAGCATAGTCTGCTCAATCTTGCGCCGCTCCAACCTCAAGCTTTCCTGGCGAGTTATTTCTTCCTCCTGCCGTCGACGGTCTTCTTCCACCCTCGCTTGCAGCCAATGCCGCGCTGGTTCCTCTCCGTTCTGCCATTGAGGGGACGGTGGAAGTAAGTGACCCATGGGCGGAGCTGTGGATAGATTCGATTCAGGAGATATTGTCATCGTGGACGGAGGAAGCCCCCTATGGGAGGAGTCCATTGGTCGCTCCATGGATTGTTTTGGAGGTGTCGGAGTGGGAGAGGAGCCAGTCGTCGAAGGTGTCGAGGAGGACCTCTGAGTGGGAATGGACTGGCAAACGACGGAGTATTCATTGGGACCTTTGATCCCGTTTTGGAGGGGAGGTTTAAGTGTGAGCAACATGGAGAGGAAGAATCAACGAGTGGTAGCGGCTGTCGCGAAAGTGATGGCAATGAGCAACACAATGACCACCAAAGCCAGTGGCGCTGGAAGATATCCACGACGGAGCCCAGGGGGGGCCCGTCACCGGCACAAGTTGTTCCACAGCAGAATATATGTTATCTAGAAGGAGAGCAAAGCTGCCGGGAAGGAAATCTGCACGAAGAGGAGAGAACCATCACTCTGCGGAGAGTCGCAACAGTTCGAGGGGTAAATATACCGGGAAGAGGAGATCAAGACTGAGAACCAAAACTGGACAGGCCTAGAAGGGGTCAAGAGCCGAAGAAAGATGAGAGAAAGAGAGAGAAATAAGGAGGGAGAGGAGAGAAAGGAATAACTAACAACTCCTTTGATGGGGGGGAGGAGATGAAAGAAGGGAAAATGGCTAGATGATGGCTTGGATGGCTTGGATGGCTTGGCCGGCTTGAATTAGTTATGTATGAATGATGGATGGATGATGGTGATGGAGGTGAAAGAAAGAAGGAAGAAAGCCTCAAGGTTTGCTTTGGGGGGGGGGGACACCAGATGGCGAAGTACAAAAGAGCTCAAGAGTAATTTGCATCTACTAGTTAGTATGATAGTGATCTTGTTTAAAAATAAATAAATGTTATTCAATTTCAGTGCTCGATGCTGACTTCGCCAACCTCTTGACGAAAGCAAAACTATCGGATAGGGCCTCCGATGCGGCCAATAGGGCTAATAACTAAACTTATTTCGTTTAACTAGAGCTAAAGAAGATATCGGGTGGCCAATACCTAACATGTACATTATTAGTGTATTAATATGCCCATACTTTAGCTCTATCCAGTCTAGTGACTTCACACCCGGTTCCTCAGTCGGGAAAGACCAAACAGTGACCACCTTCCAGTTCCATTCCGGAAGAGCCAACTTTGTTCGGTCAAAGAGCCTGCTTCGGCGCCCGTTTCGGGAAACGCCTTCATGCACGATGTGGCTCGATATGGCGCACTGCTACCCCGATGTGTCAGTTAGGCTTAACCATTTCCAGGCATTGCCGGCCCACACCTAACCAACCAGGGTCGGACGGAAAAGAAACCGAAAACGAGAGAAGTTCGGTGCCATCATAGAGGGACCGTGCCCATGGGTCCAGCGAGAAAATGGAGAACCCTCACAAGGACCGAGCTCCTATTGGCTTCCATTTCCTCCTTCGGAGCGGAGCCCCCTTCCGTCATCACCTCGTGAATAATACCTCTAATAGGTCGTACCGGGCGGAGGACTACCTCCCTAATCGAGATAATAACTGCAGCATGCTTTCCCAGTTTGGTGGAATGACATAAGGAACAATATAACTCTAAACCGGGACTAGAGTAATTTATTACTCTTAGCACTTGTAATAAACCCTGTTGACTGTGGAACCCACGGAGAACGCCGTCGATACAGTACAGAAATTAGTACACTACTGTGTAGTTCTTTTTACATACAATACAGTAGAGACATACTGAATAATAATAGTATAGTATGATACTCCTATCGTCAAATAATATAATCTTTTCACTTCGTCAATCAAAAGGATCACGGCACAGCCACTACTTCCCGGTTCTTTCGGCAGCTAAGCCGGCCAACTCTCTTTTCCCTGCTGCCTGGCATGCTTGGTGACGGATGCAGGAAGGCCCCGCGGTCGGCAGTTGAACTAGATTATTATTGGGTCTGACGCTGGAAGTAGTAGTTACTAGTATGTGTATGTAATAATAATATTCTAACCGCATCTGTCAGTTGTATAATAAGGCGATTAACCGTTTCGGTATTTTCAGCTTACGCATTACGCACATAACTACCTAGGTAATACAATAACTACAATACCCGAGGTAACTTATTACCTTTAATTATGACAAAGCAGATTGCTAGAGAAAGATCAGACTTACTCATGTGAACTTGCGCTGCTTTAATTCCAATTTCTATCGTTCGCATTCGGAAGCTGGGTCTTCGTCAATCCACAGTGGTCTTCGTGAAACCAACCAAAAACCAAAAATTCGGGTCTGAAGTTCTGAACAATTTGATATGATCAACAACCACCATTACTATACTAGCACGGTCCACTAACTATTATTATTTCCACTGAGGTAATTATTATTATTAAGGATGTATTGGGTTGTTGGTTGATTGATCGATCTATGAATAGTACCAAGCTCCCACAAACCCAACTTTGGCCATTCTTGTCATTACAAACTTCCATTCTAATTTCTCCCACATGCGGACAAACCCCAGAAAGGATTCCACCACGCCCGCTGGCTTGAAGTAATCTCGCGTGTGTGAGCTAAGACCAGCGCCGCCCGATTCGGGAAACTGGCGGCTGATCGAGGGACGGGCCGACGACGCGATGCTTATTCTATCATAGCATATAACTAGCTAATTATGAAAATGATTAGTGCCCAATTCCGCCCATGACAAACAACAGCAAACGAAAAGAAGAAGGGTAAGCCAAGCAGTAAAGCAGCAAAGCAGCTAGCAGGAGGATTCCTCCTATGGGAAGTCGTAAACAACCCAGGACCTCCAATTGCAAGACAACGTTGCAAGTAAGACTCCGCTGACGCAGGAGGCCCTTCCTGTGGCCACCAAAGGCTGCAGTATGTATGTCCCAGAGTCTGCATCCCGGTAAGCAGCTAAGAATCCACTAAAGAGGGACCCCATTGCCGACCCAGTCGGACCAAACCAATTTCTGACGAAAGCAGCACCCAAGAAGAAACAGAGCGTCTCAAGTTGCTTGTTTGGTCGTGGGGTTCAGAACAAGAACCATCTGCAAGCCTTATAACGTTAACCAAGGCAAGGTCTGACCCGGTGATGATGGACAGTGGACACCGTCTGGGGACCGGCAGTCACACGATTACCCCAGCACGCAGATGCATATGCACTATCATAGGCTGCTGTGCCATAATTCTCCGATGTGAGAACGCGGCGATCGGTGTGCTCTCAAGCCAAGTTCCAACCCGTGTCCAGATTCCAGAGTGCACTAATTTGGGTGATCAACAAGATATCGATGTTCAAAACAGTGGTCTTGAGTTTTCCATGTCTGGACTTTTCGTCACTTTATTATTAGCAGCACATATACCACGTGTACGCCGCTGATACCTTCGAGTCTTCGACGCCTGAGGCGCCACACATCGACCAAAGTATAAATATTTACTACCATTACAACTACATGTATCATACTACATAATTGGAACGCCTATGAGACGTTCGTGATGGTGTAGGCTTAGAGTATTACTATTGATACCTCACACGAAGGTATCAGCGTGCGTGATAGTAAGTTAGTCCTAGTGCAATATTCAGACCTAGGTAACTATACCTGGAAGTATAGATGTATTTACATGTATTTCATATTGGCCTTGCGACGAATGCGAACTTGACCTACATTATCATAGGAGCGAAGTCACAACCGTCGGTCAACATTATTGCATGATTGACGACTTTCCCTTTACCTCGAGACATCTGGCGCCTCACTGTTCATGCCTCACTGACTCAGTACGCCTCTGCACTTCAAGGAGTACATCAGAGACTCAATGGGTGAGGGTAGCCAGATGACAGATCCGACCCGGGCCCTTCCGTATGGTCGAGACGAGATCATCACCAGCAAGTCAGCGGGTTTCAAGATATCCCGGTTCTTTGTACAAATACCGAAAAGGAGCCGTGAGCATGGAGCACCTTATGCTGCAGTTTATATCTATTCCACTTTTCTTGCACGTCATCTAGATGGGCATTCACGTAAGATCATATTTATGGGCCAAATTGGAAATTTATCCATATCCGGTCCATTTACATCACTGGTTATAGCCACAATGCATCCACGTCCAAGTGAGGGATGTGCCTTCATGGAGAGCTCGTTCTTCCAGCGGCAAGAGCTGAGTAAGCTATCAGTTCAGTCAACATATCCGCCACGCCATCATTGACAATACCGTGAGTAAAGACCTGATTTTCGAGAATATCAAATCTCCTACTAGGTTTCAAATTACTCCCTCGTTATCGGGGGATGCGGAGTCGAGCGAGTTCATTTTCGGTACGTGCTTGCGCAGCCTTTCGAATTAATTTGACCTCGTTACACTAACGTTTCTCTGTGTCCAGCACCTCGTGACTGAAGATTTGAGAGTCTGTCATGCCTACCACATCCATGACTACTATTATTGACTGCTATCAAGGCTTGGACAGATGGGATCAAGTTCGACGCCCGGGATGAGGGTGATGAAGTAAAACGAAGAATATTTTACCATAAATACAATAGTCCTTGATGGATTTTGTTATATACTTAAATGAAACATATACTACGGACAAATGGAGATATACTTACCACTCGGATCAACAACTACGCACATGGCATTCTAGATAGCGATAGCGATAAATCCTTCAGACTTGCGAGATCCCTTAGTCGTCAAACTCGCTGGTGGCACGCTTCCAACTTCCAAGGGACGGGTTCCAGAAAGGAACTCTGGAACCCGGCTGCTGTAGCCGTGCTTTTTCATAAAGTTCGCACTGTCGCCCTGGAAGCTTTGATCACCCTACGGATTATAACATGGGAGTCTTTCTTGGCGATGTATCAACCTACATATACTTCTGCGTCGTAGGGTGTACAAAGTATGCAATATGCATGATTTCGCGTGGTTGACAGCCCACGGGAAGCGCTGCCTTTTCAATCTGAGAAAGAAATACCCAATAGCCCCAATCTTAGTATAACTACGGTTGTTTTCAAAAGCGACATTCAAAAGCCCTATGATACTTAACTTTGCCCGAGAGATGATCGAATATCTTGACTCGTCTATCTCGCGGGATGATGTATTGATCCATGTGAGGTGATGATCACCGGCCACGCAGGACTTCGATAATGAACAAAATGACAACAAATGTATTCGGAAAATCACTCCACTTGTTTCAAATACTGCAAGAAAGGGGATCGAGTATGCAGATTCAATTTCCCACGACCACATCATATCCGAGTCCGCTTGTGCAGAAACAACACGGGATTGATCAACTGATTCGATCCTAGCTACCACGCCGCACTGTGCCTCAGTTATAAGCTACCAGGATCCAATCTCGATTTGGCGTTTCTAATAAGTACAAAAGCGAAGAGCCGCCCTACTTTTTCACTTTTTCATCCAATGTTTTGAGCAAGGTCCTGCCTAACGAACTTTAAAATCCCTACCCAACCGAAAGCCAAAGTTCACCACCTTTATCTTAAACCTTAAGGCATCAAACTCCGGATCCCTTGTAATAGGTGAGGCGTTAAAACTTAAAAGTAACCACTTTAGGTAGATCGTTGCGGAAAGGGTTACATGCTGCGAGACGAAATGAAGCTTAACTACTTACAATTTACCAGTGCAGTGGTCCATAAAAGGCAAACTTGAACACCAAAATTCTTACAGCCAATAATAATGCTTCATGGTACAATCTAATTCGGGACTAGGGCTTGCGCTAGCAGATTAGCTCACCTGTATCGTAGTACTAAGTATGATAGTTGAAATAAACGGGTCGTTGCCTCAATGCCTCAGCGGAGCTAATTAGGGTTATCTAGATTTAGCGCCGCGGCCCAGCTTCAAGTACACAAAGTTTCCCTTAAACCTGAGGTGTCAGTACGTTCACTATTTTTCCAAAGAAAAAACCCCCAAAAAGAAGGCTCAGAAGCTTAAATAATATAGCAAGGAGGCAGGATTGCTGCGATTGCATATAGTTATGAAACTTCATATGTTTTTAAAGGTTAGTATACGGCCATGGCCATTTCTATATATTGATCTATAGTAATATTAATACATAGCTATAGATCTAGAGCAAGAAGGCAGGATTGATCTTAGTATTGCTGCTATATAAAATTTGAACAAATGGTGAAGTCTCAGTCAATGTCTCATCTGGAAACTTCACACGTGAGTTGATGTTTTTAAAGGGTACATTAAAATTAATTCTTCTGAAACTGTAATATAGGCTATATTATATAGCTAGTTACCTACTATCTACTCGAGTCTCGCTCAAAGATTGAAGGAACTTAATGTCGCAAGAGCCCAAACACGCGCACGCAAATAGCGAAGTTGACTCTAGTCGAGAATATAAGGTACTATCGATCTTCACCTAGGCCCTACTAACTGGCGGCTTAATTTGAGCAAAATAATTATCTACCTAGGTATGTATCGTAGATCCACTAGGAGTTACTAGCATGCGATATAGAAAGGCAATATATATGTAGGTCTTATTACATACGACTATGTATGTAATAGTGAAAGATATATACGATCGACCGAAGCTATTCCAACCAGAACTTGCTGCAATTGAAGCTGTCAATGCATTATATACTAGTCAATGGCCGGCTCTCGGGCTTTCCTTCTACATAGCTAGCTAGCTACTTATATTTAGTATCGATCTTCGAAGGAAAATAATGTGCAAGAAGAATAGTTCAATCATATCCGGCTCATTGGTTGACAGTTGCAAGCTTGTAGTAAAAATAGATAGTCTATTCATGAAATTGTCATGAAATACTAAACTTATAAAGTACGTACATACATTCCTTCTATAGACGCAGGTCTATAGAAATGTATGCAGCTTGTCAAATTAACATGTTAATTTTTAATAGCTATGAAGCCTTCATCGTACACCCTAAATTGATGACAATGACATCTATAAGAATAGGTTCAACAATGCTGGTATCATAGTATCATAATTTAACTAAATTATAACTACGCCAGCTGCTCATCATTCGCCACATCTCTGTGGGCTGTTTTGCATTTTGCAATGGATATTCTGTCATGATGCTCAATTAGTTGAGACTATAATTCAATGGTAGTAAGTATCTATAAGCAAGCCTGACTTACATCAATATGCATATATTGTTCAATATAGCACGCACAGCCGGAGACTTCAAATGATATACAAAGCTGAGAATATTCAAAATATGGTAGCTGAGTAGCTCTATAGCTTAAATTTATAGTTGACCCATTTGAGCCGGCTGTTGAATAGTTATGTATGTTCCCAAGATACTATATATGTGGTGTATACAGTGTAGTCAATAGTACAACCTCAGTACAGTGCAAACCCCTTACGTCTGGACCGACACGGTACAAGGCCGTCATAGTACAGTATGGTCCAGGCGACTTGCACTGCCGTATGGTACAGAAGGGGGGTCCGTTTGTACTGCAGTTTGACCTCAGTGCAGCCGTACAAGGCTCGCCAAAAAAAT
>NPHW01005034.1:0-30629 GCA_002240705.1 Elaphomyces granulatus | reverse complement strand
AACGCAACGCAGGTGTTCCTACAGTCTATAAAAGGTAGACAATCCCCGTGTAAATCTATATTAATGTTTGGCAAGGGATTGTGCACGTCGTGGTCATATCTCTGAGCTTTAAGACTTTGAAAATAAGGCCATGACCTGGAAGTCGTGGATAACCAATTGGTAAAGAGTTACCCAAGGGCAAGTCTCCATATGAAGATGCATGCATGCATAGCATTAGCCAGTTGATAGGAGGGAAAGTGTTCATCCTACAGAAATATATTATATCAATGAATGGATTAAGAGTTTCTCTGTAGGTTGTGACCTTTCCGCCTTGATCAACGCTGCTTTTGCTATAAGTTGCGTAAGTTGCGTAAGTTGCGTAAGTAAATTAAAATCCCTATGAAAGGTTGAGGGTATGACGGACTTTCCATTATGGCACATGCTATTGCCCTTCAACTAGCAATCGATAGAGGAAGATTCCAAAATGCCATGGTTATAGGAACTTGGAAGGCAGGCGTTAACCAAAGACATATGGCTTGATGCGAATGACCGGCCTAATAACTTGGCCCTTACCCGCGGACTCAGAAAGCTTTTATTCAAATTCTTCGTCAACCTCCTTCGAAATCTGAATCAAGATTGCGAACTCTCTAGAACCTTCAAGATGGACGGGCAAGATAATCCGAGAAAGGCGGAACGAGCTTTGAATGACAAATTAATAGAGAAGTCTGTCAAAGAGCTCCCCAAAATCGCTGATTTGTTTGACCGTCTATTGAAGAAGAACTCCACTCTTTTGATCAACTTATCGAAAAAATGGTCCTTTGTCTGAGGATCATTCAGAAATCGTTGATTTTGTTGACAAGAAGCACGGAATGCCATCGAGACTGGAGGGATGTATTCTCAAAAAGGCCTCTGATACTGTCTCCTCATCGGACATATGAGCAGAAAATTCAATTTACTAAGCCAAATAATGTCCATTAAGAAAACAGTCTCTTGCTGAAAGCAATACCTTAATAATTTGAATCTGTGATTCATTTGTCTCTAATGGGGCACCTTTTTCTTCTCCACTATTGTTTGCCTTGAAACCAGATGGAGGTTGCGTTGCCTTCCTTCAATTACAACTTTGATTGATGAGACCTTTTAAAGATTGAGTTATGTGAAGATATTTACTAAATTAGGCATCAGAAAGGCATTTCATTATTTTCATCGAATATTCGGGTTCCACAGATCCCACCACCTTATGCGCTCGATATGGTTATTATAAATATGAGGTTCTTCCATTCAGATTAACTGGTAACATTGCTTCTTTCCAACGATATATTAACAAACCTCCTCATAGATTGTTTATTAGGCGGATTATTGGGCGCTTCCATGGTTATTGATGATCCCCTTCATCCTAAGAAGTTGGAACAAACTCGAACATGAGGATCATTTCAAAGGAGTCTCTTCTCGATTGTGAGAGGTTAGGCTACAAGCGGATATTAAGACGAATTTCATGCCAGAAAAGACGAAGTATCTAGGTTTCATTGTTGGCGACTCGCGAGAACGAAATTGAAGTGGATATTTTTAAAGTTGAAATGGTTGAGTACTGAAGAATCCTGTTAGAAGACTGCAATCCTTTTTGGGATTCTTGTAACTTTTACTAGCGATTCACTATGAGTTAAAGTCGCACCTTAATAATTCAACTAAGGGAGGAGGGCTCATGATTCCAAACTCGATGACTCTTGTCACTAGTCAGGACTCAGAAAGGACTTGAAGGGTTGCCAAAGATCTCCTGTTTATTTATTACCACCCAGATCGCCTTACCCACATAGAAACTTACTCTTCGGACAGAGTTGTGGTAGCTGTGCTTTCTCGACTATATGAACCCGACGGTCAGTGGCATTCTTCTCTGAGGACCGTGGCCCCAGCCGAATGCAACAACCCTATTAGTATTTATACTAAAGAAATCATTCGGGCCTTACAAGAACCGAGGCCAGAATCAGAAGGTCTACAGCTTGAAATAAAGTAATGTTGGGTTGAATCTCAGATCATACGGCATTAGAATATTTTATGACCACTGAGTTGCCGAACTTCAGGCAACCGGGCTGAATTCCTCTCATTTCCTCATCCATTTTCGTCCTGGAAAGAAAACTATTCTTGTCGATGTCCTTTCTCGAAGGGAAGAAGATATTGCTACACCAAGGGAGAATCGAACACGACTTCTATTAAAAGAGGAATAGCTAGATCCAGGATAATAAAGTAATTGGAAGAGAAAGACAGTCATAGCCACCTTATTATCTTCTGAAATGGGAATCATTTGTCGGGTAACAGTCTATAGATGCCAATCGAAGAAGCCCAAGCCTTGAACAAGATCGTTGCCTCGTTGAGAACTCGGATGAATGGCTATTAAGTAATAGACTATTGCTATATTAGCAGCTCAGGATGAAGAGGATCGGAGTTAGGCTGAGATCCATCGCCAGCCCATCCTAGCATTGCGAAGACAAAGGAACTTACCAATCTACATTACTGGTTGTGGAATCAATCAAGATTCAAGATATTGAGCGATATATAAATAACTGTCATGTTGGCAAAAGAACGCATACTCCGCAAGATCTCCCTCCCGGTCAAACCATGGACACAGCTTCCGATGGAATGTTTCTCTAATGTAATGACGCCGTATTCGCTGCTGTAGATCACTGATATCTCCCTTGTCATAACCTATCATGTTGAAGGGAATGGCGAATCTAATTTCTGATTAGTCGTAAGGGAGCTCTTTTGACAATAGTGTCGGAGAGGGTAGATTCTGGCATGAATCTTGCAGGATAATAGGTGTTAATTTGAAACTATCCATAGCTGATGACCCCTAAACAAGCGGCCAGACTTAAATTATCAATCAACACATAGCTCGAACGTCTAATACCAGTCAGAGTGGTTACCCATTATCGATTTTGCAGCTGAATATTGGATTGTCCCTTACGTTTCTTTATGGAGTACGGTTACGACTCACGGTGTCTTATTCGATTAGGACATTCCTGGCCTCTTCGGCAAAGGAGAAACTAAGCCAAGAAGCTCAACGAAGAGTTCGTCGTATGGAAGGAGTTGGATCTTTGCCAGAGATCCCATATCGAGAGCTCGAGCACACGAGGTAGATTGAGCTCTTGTTGTGTTATCATGCCTTATCTCTCAGGCTCACGTCGAAAACGGGTCGACCTAGCAAGAAAATAATGTATGTTAGTTAGATGGCAAGGCCCTACACATACTAGGAAACACTTATCGACTAGAACTACCCAGCTCCATTGAAGTCTCCAATCTTTTCACCCGACACACTGAGAAAGGCCCCAAATGATCCCCCAGTCAGATATTGGAACCCCCCCCCCCAGGCCCCCAGGAGAAGTCTGAAGCGGATCGGAATGGGAAGGCGAGAAAATTCTCACGAGAACCAATAGGGGTAAATTGCGATACAAGACTAGATGACCGTCGGATTTGACAAAGACCCGAGAACTTCAGTTGGAATCTTTTAGAATATTCGCAAGAGCTTATCCAGAACACCCAGGGTCTTTCCTATTGGCTAGATAGTTGTACGTAGTTATTCTTACGCGTTATATATGGAATCCTCAGCATATGTAGATATGTAGACTATGATGATAGGTGGGTGAAATTCAACATCGCGAAGAAGTTTATTTGGTATGTACAATCTTCTTTTTATTTTCATTTTCCGGGTTTATCTTTTCAGTAACTATTCCGCCCTACCTAAGAATAAAAAGGCATTCCTTGCGACTGAATAAGCTAATCAGGAGGCAATCAAGACCACGACAAACGAATACGACTCAGCTGCACCAGTTAGCCTTGCGATCTGCCTGAGATCGACATCTTTATTCTTATTTAAACGTTTTATTTTTATTCGCTACCCTACATACCCGAAAGTGATTTACCCCAGGTCATACGGCCCATATATAGGCCCCATACTAACTACATTCACGCAAGAGACGGCCCAAACTAGGTCAACGCATATTTCAAGGCTGAAAGATTCTATCTTATCTGAATGGACTCGTGCAGTGGTAGTAACTAATGTAGGAATAGTAATAATAGTCGAGCTGAAGACGCTGTAATTGGGGAAATCCCTACGTCCATCCAATGGCGCCATTTTCTATTTATTGCGCATGGCTATGTAGCTACATAGCTTAGCTAGTTTCCTAGCTAAGCTTTTCTGCCCATCCTATGCAACGCCTTTCTGGCTTCTACGATAACTATAACTACATACATCCGTTATCTATCCGCCTGCAGATCAAAAAGTGAGCTATATTTTCTTTAGCGGAGCGGAGTGACCGCAGCGGAATCGTTGCCGACGATGGGCCCGCCGACCATGCATGGGTTTCGCCCGGCCCGTAACTAGTCTTCGAATCTATATGGATTGGCTGCATGTATGTATGCATTGGCCTAAGTGTTGAGGCTATGTATATGACTATGTGTATAGTATCATAGTATTGAATGTCGTGTTTACTTACGGATAGAATGCAGATATTCAAGATGGAACAGAAGAGAGCCATTTTTGACAGAAATCGTTACTAACAATAGTTGTATGTACATTAAACCATTGAAGTCTTGACATTCAGACCTCACCTTGTGAGACAGAAACGCTCGGGAACTGAAAATCAAAGACAGGTGTGTCTATAGATCATTCTCGGATTTTCATTTCTCTCGGGTTCGCTTGTCGGTTGGCTCTACATATGTTAACAAACTTTTATCCTTGTTTTACTAATCCTTCCTTACTCCTCCCCTTTTTATTCTCTTGTATATATTACCCAGTTTTCCATTATTTTTCCTTTCAACTAAACATAATATAATTTATTACATATGTACTACATGGAAGGCAATTCATACTGCACTCACATAAAGCCCTATAACTATAAGTTAGAATTCGGAAATGACTGTGACCTTCAGTAAGGGCTACTGTCTACATAGACCCTCCTGCAGGCCAAGAAGACGGACATCGGAGACCACGTCTGAGGCTCTTGTCACATCCATTAATTATTAAATATGTACGCATCCGTGCATGTATGCAGTCGGAACGATGCTGTTTGCCAAATAAGGTAGAAAAGAGGGGCAAGCTCTGCTCAGAAGGAGAAAGGCCATCATAGACGGCGTGAGGTCATAACACCTTCAACTAGAGCCAAAGTTACTAGCATCCCTGTAATGAAGTTACAGTAGTATGATACCTACTCTTTAGTAGGTAATCTACAACCTCCGTTTGTGTAAAAAAGGTTAGTTCTAGCGCCAGCCTCCCACAGCAAGCTTCATGTCCGACCGTTGGGGGCGAAATCCTTCTATGCAAGGGGTAGGGTAATAATAAAAGTTAGATGTTGTACTCTATGCAAATGAGTGCTCTTATGTACTCCTACCTGTGTATTGCATGTAAACTACTTTGGGGGATAAGGAAATAAGGAAACCGTACGTACACACATACATACAGACGAAAGTTACAGGCTTACAGCATCATTCCGCTCTAATAATGCTTGAAACAAAATCTATGTAATTAGCGAGGCAGGTAATTGTTTGATTTCCTCAGTCATCAAATATTGACGAATACAGATGTAGTTTTTCTGTTCTGAATATGTCAAGAGATGATCCACCCTGAGTAAAAAAAGCAGCTCCATAATTACTCGGCACCTCTGTATGATACAGTGTAAAAGAACTACTGTGGGTGAGGTATTATCCAAACTTAAAAGAAGAGTTAGGTCTATGTCTATTAAGGCCCGGACACCGAATATCTAATTAGCATTATTCACGTATAAAAGATGAAAAGAAAATGAATTGTATATCCTTAACAACACTTAATCTCATGGGCAACCTACACTGAAATAGGCCAATTGTACATACGTGCACCATTTCGGCGTTAGAACAATAATATGTTAATGTAACTGTCTCGGTGTCTATAGATTTAAGGAAATCCTACTCACTGCTCTGATCACAGCACTCTTCTGCCTCCATTACTATATATGCAACACAGGGAATGAGGGTATTTCCTGATCTCCATCCATAGCAATTGCAACAATGCCTTGTGAGGCAGTCTAGAATTTTTCTTTGTCTACATGTTGAGAATCAGCTCAGCTTCAAATGATTATGATCCGGACAGATTCAACGCAGAGATGTAACTCAGGTTCTAGAAACTAGTGAACATCCTCGGACCAACTGATATCTGTTCTTGTAGACTTCTCGAATTGTCCCCAAAGGTTTAAGTAAATACACCATGGATAATGAAGGACCATATTGTCGCATTATAGTGATGAGATCATCTATTCTGCAAAGTTGTGAGGTATCTTCGCCAGTCCAGACAGCAGTCCCGAAGTGGATTGGCAAGTGCAGGTTGTTTATCATAAATCCTTCGAATAAAGCATGGCCAAGTTTCCTGAACATGAAGCTAAGGGTTAGCATTTCTTCGGAATGGATGACAAAGACTCGTTGACAGTGACCCTAATCATTAAAAACTGCAGATCACGGATTTGAATGCCGAAGTATTTCAGATGAGAGCTCCAGCAGGTGGGAAGCCTCTCAATGGATTCGGTGTAAATCGAATCAAAATGTCTATAACCGAAAACCTGGACAAAACCTTCTATTTCCTAATCGTATTTTATCTTTCTGCGTAAACATTTCTCTAAAATTGAAGCGTGTTTATCCGGCGAGGGAAATAAGCCACATGTTTATTCCACGATGTGCATATGACCTTCAAGGAAGAATGAGTACACCAAGGGAATTTCTGGGGGATAAGATGGTTGACAAGCTGAGTAGTCACAGAAAGAAAAGAAAAAGGCTCCTTGACAACATAGAACGATTACAAAGAAAATGTCGTTTGCCGTCCGAAAACCACTCATCATCATCGCTCCTTGCATAGTCTTCACCTGCTCGCCGTGACTGTTTGGACATCATTATATTTAGAACATGGGAGCGGGAAGATTTGGAAAACCGCTAATAGGCCATGCTACCATCGCAGAATTATTCCTTGTTTGCTACTTCCCGCTACAATTGTGCGAGCCCAATGTTGCAGGCCATCCGTATTAAGCCCAGACATGCGTCAAAAATCTCCGGAGGGCTGTACACCTGTACGCCTGCCGTATCTACATGTTGACGCCGTGGGATTTCTGGTTAGTCTCACGGAGAATATTCATGGCAGGTTAAAGACTGGAGAAATTAGGGAGAAGGTAATAACTTAATGCAGGGTGGTTTGTTCCCGCGGAAGGCGGTGCTAGGCCCTAACATATATTATACATGTGCCACAGGGAAAGTCCCCTTATACGACAACGACATGTTCTCCTTCTTTTCCTGTCAAGGAATAGCTTGAGGTCAAAGAGTCATGATAATAATCCTTGACAGGCAGGTAAATCTTTGCAGGCTGGCCAGGCACCACCAATTCGGAAAGCCATGGTGTTCTTGGCAGAAGTCTGGTTAAACATTTTGCGGCGTAAATGGAATTCTACACCTAGTGGGGCTGTCCGAATCGAGTGTCATCTTGAGAGGCTTTTTGTCCGAAACGATATGAGTGACGACTCTACGGCAAGATGAATCTTTGATCTCAATTAGTTCATATGAACAACGAATCTTCCAGGATCCTACGGTGACAAGTTCCTATGACTCATTCTCTCCGAGCGGCGAAAGATTGGCGCCTCCTGAAACTTCTTCCAAGTTCCGGTATGAGTGAAGTGGGATAAAGAATAATGGAAGCTCGGCTCATGAGGTTGCAAAAAGCAAACATTTAATCCGTAGCGGCAGACGGAGTCCGGGGTAACCATAATTTCCATGATTCTTCAGGACCTCTGGAAAGCGTTTCAAGTGATCTCGATCGAAGCCAAACCTGCAGTAGGCAGAAGCTTGGAGGTTCAACCACAATTATTAAGTAGCCTGAAATTGAAACTTCTTTTTGAGTCGTTAGGGCTTCGGATGCATCGATCCAATGTGATCACTCGCCTCTCGAGTCTCAAGCCAATCTGAATTGACATAGTGGAGCACTTGGACGGAAGAGGCAGGAGGTTAAGATAATAAAGGCTGGTTCAGTACCTAGTCAGCTTAGAGCTTTGGGGGCTTACCCAAATTCCTCCGGTTGCCCATTTAGGTTACATAACCCGAGAATATCTTGACTCGCTTAAGAAGCGAATTAAGAAGCGAACTGTGCAAGGGCCGATGGACCCTCGGCCAAATGCAAGCGACCAAGCAGTTGGTCCCACACAAGTTATTGGTCAAATGCGGAGAGTGGCTGGTTCACCCTTATTGGTGGGACGTCCCTTCGGCTTCCCTTAAATTCTCGGGAGATCTCGATCGGGCACTCGGGAGCCCTCCGGTCCACTGTAGCCTGCCGGGGCGGGATCGGTGTATGGCGGAGTAAGGGCGGAGTAACTCCTGTTAGCTTTTAGGGTGCAAAAGAGAGTTCTCCATTCAATTAGTTAGTTCGGAATAATACTCTCTTCGATGGTTGGTTGGAGATAGTCCCATATATATCAATAATCAAGGTTAACTGCAGGTAGGAGTAATCACCTTAGCCACAGTGCTTTTTTTGGTTTTGGTTTTTGTTTTATATATTATTATTTTTCCGCCAAAATTCAGGATAAAAAAGCCATTTTGGGTAAGGTTCGGAGGAAAGAACACTTGAGCGGTAGAGGGCGCCACCTGTGGTTGCAGATTCGTTTGATAGAAATCAGGGGACAGACATGTGAACTTGACATTATTGGCACCTGCCCATACTTACCTTTCTCTATTTTTATATAGGCAGGCTTGCATGTACCTAGTTATGTCCGCGCATCTCCGCGTTCACAAGTTGTTGTTTGTATGATCACGGCCTCCGCGATCTGACTCTTCCTTCATTTTAAGTAGAATTTCCAATGGCGACTGTCTGTTGATTCCTTACGGCCAAGGTAAGTAGCTACACATTCTCGATGATAGGTTTCTATTCTTAGCAGGGCTTGAACCCATCGGGCACAAGAGGGGCTCCCCATTCAGCTGAGCGGGACGCGTATAGGTGAACCATGCTGACTCTTACTAATTCGGTTCACGGTCCCTGAGGTCGAGACCCTTCAGAGATTGTTGTCAGACTCCAGCCCTGTTGTCTAGAGGTATCATAGGTAGGTGTTTGTCTAAAATAATTTGCGGTACGTCCGTATGAAGGAGCATAACGATATGTTGATTACATATCAGTAGGCTAGACGGAATCAATTTCTAATAAGTGGACTTCAAGAGGGAAATCCTCAGTGCAATAGCGTGCTATGATCTCGGTAGCTTGCTTCCAGGAAGCAAAACTGCTCCTTGGTCATAGCTCCAAGATAGAACCCGTTAGAGGGACTGCTTCCTTTTCT
Source organism: Elaphomyces granulatus (assembly GCA_002240705.1). Taxonomy (NCBI): domain Eukaryota; kingdom Fungi; phylum Ascomycota; class Eurotiomycetes; order Eurotiales; family Elaphomycetaceae; genus Elaphomyces; species Elaphomyces granulatus. The sequence continues at coordinate 21,333 of NPHW01005034.1, read as the reverse complement.
AATCTAAAGAGCATGGTCGAGCATGGTTTGCACAAGCCAGATCCTGATTCATCATTATAGCTTATTATCAGTTCCGGGGAAGGACCTGGCAAGAGTCCGGCATTCGTATGTGGGTTAGAGGCGTTCTATGGATATGTACAATACCGCTTTCCAACCCATCGACCGCAATGTGGGATTTTAGTAAACCCTTTTAGCAAACTTTAGAGTCATCACACGTTCCCTATTTGAAAGTCTTACATACATGAGAGACTTTACACTTTACCACCTGCCGAGATCGTGTATCGGGAACTGCCGGCAAGTGAAGAAGTCTGGCAAAGTGCCTGTTTCGGCATTTCAGAAAAGGGTTGCAATGTTTTATTTTACATGACATGATAATGATATTGTACTGTTTTGTTGCCGATCTCCACGGGCACCTACATGAAAGATGCAAAGACTATTGATCTTTGGTCTAAGTCATCTGAACAATAGTTAATGAGTATTATTGTATTTATGTTTCTTGGGTCAAAAACAGTACCTCTGTTCTATTATGTATGTTTATACATATGTAGGCAAAATTGGTAATTATTATAGGTACTATCATCGTAACTATTTACCCGAAATCTTGGGGTATTTGGCTTGTGGAAACCGACCTTAGTGGCCCTGGCGTCATAACGGCATTGCTTGAGTGGCTTGGTGGCGCATCGTTTACTCTTGAGTGGCGCTAAATTATGCTCTCTCTATTTGTTCATAGGATTAGGTATAACTACCTTGATATCAACATTAACATATTCATATACATCATATACAAAGTACTATGTGTATAAATTAATAATCATCCCAAACCACCACACATGCCTATATAACTAATATCATGCAGGGTGAACTGCAATCCACTGTATGTAATCACAGGACATGCACATCCGATCTCATCCGACGAAGTTATTATTATCAGTCAGGTATATATGTTAATTGGCCAAAGGCCTTCTTTACGCCTTCTTTCGTCAATAATGTACGAAGTCCATATATACGACAAAATGACGATAGGATACTAAAAATTATTTCATTAACCCAAAACCTTGTGTGAGTTGAACTATAGAACGAAGCGGCTCGATATTTCCCGAGCAAATAAAGGGTTAGTTATATCCCCAGGTCCCGCTTGCTGCAACTAATCAAGCATCAAATAATAATAGTAGCGTATACCAGACAAAGGTCTTCCCCAGACCCTCGTTGAGCGTTCTTCCCCAGAGAACTCAGCTAGAGATAGACTAGTACGGTGGAGACAAGTGACAAATGCAAGTGACAAAATCAAATGTAAAATCATGGGAAGAAAAGAAGGGAATATTTATATTAGTGAAGCTAGTACATAAATTCCTGTGCTGATAATAGAGCCATGTAGAAATTATATAAATAAAATCCAATAATTTCTTATCTCTGCATCTTGAGAATAAGACCCTGAAATAATTAGATTTTATATACCATCTGATAACTTCCAGGAACCTCATGGCGCTTGGCACATAAACGGTGTCTGGACCGCCGACAGATAGGGATTGGGGGCAGGCTATTGCAGATTCGTTTCTAGACTAGTATGTATGTGTGGAGGCTTGTGTAATGTCATACCACAGATCGGCATTATAGGGATAAGTCACTTGCAACTCACGATGCATACATGGGTGTCCGCACTCCACCTCCCATGGAGATCATGATGGCATGTTTGCATTTGGACATAGTTATGCAGGAAACCGTATGGCTTGGGCTGTATGCACTGATATGATAGGAGGAGAACTAGTTTTAGACTTAGTGGGCGGACATGGAAGAGTGGCGATGTTTTTAGCTTGGTATAAAGTGCTTACTTTGCACACCTTCTTGTACTTTGGTGTTAGTGTATGTACAAGTATGTGTACATATAAGCTTAAATCCAATTGTATGTATAGGGGATATTTCCGCCATCGATGGTATAGCGATTAATCAATATATTGTTATATATGCGTACTTGATGGCAAGAACTCGAATTGTCACTTGCAACCTTGACATTAAATGCACACATGTTGAAGCTGAAAAAGTATCACCATATTCCATGTATTATTATCTGTATTATTGATCAACCAAAGTGAACATGCAAGGAAATTAAAGTAATGTTAAAATTGCAGTTGAGTCAACCGTCTTGACGACCCGTTCTGGATATATATATGTATACCTACGTGCGCTAGCCTTCTCAAGTCTGCAGGAACTGCACCCTAGAGATCGGAATAAATAACCAGAATATTACCCCACTACCATAGTAGTAAACTAATCAGCTCCTTATTTTACTTATTTGCTTTTTCTTTTACTATTTCCAGAGTGAATCAAGAGTGAAGCTACGGAAGGCGTGTGTTCATAGACGGGGTCGAGTTTTCAGCTCCCAGTCCCCCTATTATGAGTATTTCCCCATTATATTCAAGGGCCGGAACAGGCAGGTCTATGCATTAAGACCTATCTCCAAATTTGGGGTTTTTGGCGTTGGACCTTGCGCAGCACAGCATGCGTTTAAATTCTGATGGTGGTTGTGAAGCCACGTTTGCGCTAAGGAGGTGAAGCTTTTGGAGATAATTACTTATATACTAACAAAGGAAAAAGGAAACTAAAACCAAAAGATTAAAGAATTTTTAAAGGGAAATGAATGAGGTCAAAGAAGTGATGACAGCGCTTCCGCTTCCGTACTCTAAAATTGTGTGCCTTTGGATGAAAAATTACATACCTATAACTATATCATAGCGGATCATAGGGCGCAAACCGGTGCCGCAAGCGTATCGGACTAAGCTTCTAGATCCTTGGATCTGACAGGGGCAAGCGAAGACCAACCACTGATTGGACTACGGAATGCCACTATGTTTAATAGAGGAGGCAGCTATCACTTCTAAGGCTTCTTCTGGGTTGATTGCTTCTGGGCGTGGTGATCATCCTTGGCGCAGCGGACCAATCGCACATGGCAACCTTCTGTGCTCTTTAACTAACGTGTGATAATCATATTTGAGGTGTCCCGGTGCTTCTCCAATAGTTGTTGTTTGTGTACATGCCTTATATCTTATACCTGCCACTGGTGTGCCATGCTGATTCTTATAGACCTTAATTTCGTTATCGGTCTCCCTGTCATTTGTATCGTCTTTCTACCCTCTAGTTAGTTATATGAAGAAGTTAAGTTTAGTTCGCTCTTGGTCGCTGCAAACTCCATCACAAACAGGTCTGGCCAACTCTGCGACTAAACAGCGATTGGCTCATCGGCATGAAGGGTGCGTCATCATCAGCCGGGTAAAACTCATAATTAGGTGGATTATTAATAGGAAACTCCAAGACTGAGCCCAGACAAAATCCTGGACTTGTACGGTGCGCAGGGGCTCCCGCGCTGGGATCTTACTCCGTCCAGACGTCTAGAATCCTCCTCTCAAACTTCAACCTCTTCTTCTCTTCCAACTTCTCTCATGCAACCCAACACCCCACCGAACCACTTTTTCCATATCCGCCAATCCTCCATCCTCGGTCTTCCGTCTTGTTTGACTGTCCAGTTGTCAAGCAAATCGCAGCTGAAGGGTCCTTTCTGGGATATGTGACTTTGCTGGTAACGGCTCAGTGCAGGGTTTCCAAGACGTCTAGTTCCCCCCAAGTGATGAGAAGAGACTCGAGAGGTTGCTTATACGTTCTCAGGGGCTGGAACAGCCAGTGATCGCTGGTCGGAATGACCTTGTTCCGGTGGCCCCCTTGGCGTTAGACTTAGGTTTTTCTGTTAGTTAAAGTCGTCGATCATCGTGGTAACTAGCCCAGGGAAGTGTCCAATATGCTGGGCCATTTTCTTGACCTATGATAGATGGAAAGGAGTCCTCCATACTTCATATAGTAATCATCCACTTGGACCACTTCGTTGGTCCATCGTATCCGTTCTCAGCCCTCATCCGCTAAGTAGGTGGGATCCAGGGCTGCCATGTGCCAGCACGAATTAATTAGGGAATGTTGGTGCTCAGCTCGATAGGCTGTGGTTGGTCCCCACTTTTTGTCAGATTCTTCGACTTATTCTCTACGGTGTCTTGCCTTCAGCCACGGGAACGGAATATCGCCCAGACCTTTTTTAATATATCTGCACCTCTTTTAATATCTGCAGTAGTATTTAGAGGTATCATAGGGCGCAACTTGGTGTCAGGGGTGAAGGGATGTCGTCTTCCTTGTTATGTAGCATTCTTCATCGTTGGGTCGATTATCCAGCACAGAGGACTATGTAGAGGAAAGGAAGATCCAGGGAGGCAAGGGCTTAGTTACCAACATTTCTGTGTGTAAACTGTACACACACATCCAACATATATACACTACATCCCACTTGTAATTTGTAATTATCCTGGACATAAATAATGACGGAGGTCCAAATGTCCGTAGAGACTAACTGGATACGTAGCAAGGATCCTTGGAAAGGCTCTAATAGCGAGGCAGCCTTGACTTACCGAAGAGGTCAGGGCTTTAGGGGTCGGTGAAGCCCTAAACGCGAGGCCGATTTGAGGCTGCTGTGGCCCTGTGGGGAATTCGGTATGTACATAACTAATGCCAAAACGAAATAACTTAATGACAGCAACCAGGGAACCTCTTTTCTCCTGATACATTGATTGGACACCCCAAAGCCAATTTGACAGCCGCTGTCTGTGTTTGCATCCTCATCAATGTTAATAAATAGTAACTCCCTAACTTTCTCGATCGGGTATCCTGTAAGCTATGGATGTACACAACAAGTTGAAATGAAGATCTTCCCTCCCCACAGAGCACATATGCTGCAGCCTGGGACCCGCTTTTCCCTTCCCCCCGCGCCGTCCGTCATCGAGCTCTGTTCCCTTTTTTATTTTTTTTTTTCCTGTTTTGAGCTGAATTCCAGGCCCCTTCTGATGAACAGCCTTTCTTTCGGCCGCCAGTTTATCTTTTTGCAGGTTTTGCAAAAATGCTACTGCGTCAAATTGTCATTAGTCCACTAGCAAACTTTCTTGCAAAAGTGGGTATTTGAAAGCTGTGGTCCGTTAGGTTCTGCAAAACAGCCCTCGCTAGGGGCGGTCAGGGTGCATCTGGGTCGGGTTTTCCATGAAATTGTGCCCTCGGAATGGTCCCGGATGTAACGACGTTACTGGATCGGTGTAAATAATGGTTTTGTTCGTAAGTCCGGCATCATTATTGTACCTCATCACCGCCAGCGTTCTTTCCCCAACACTATTGTGTTTCCATTTCTGAAGATATTATTATAATAATAAGGGGCTGTTGCGACGATGCCATGCCAACCAACAAAGCGGTACGCATGAAAGTTTGTGTCCAACGACGATCCGGCGATCTAACGATCCAACGATCTAGCGATCCAGCGATTTAGCGACACTAATCCAGTGGTCCAGCGATCCAAAGGATCGATGGCTCATTTAGTCCAACTAACAAAGTACAGCCACTTGGACATAATTAAACTATACTTCATATATAAATATATATGTACTGCTTCCAGAACCGGCAGACGAAAAAGTTATTACGTCTTGGGATACAATCACCTGTTAAAAAACTCACTCTGCGTACATATCCATGGCTGGGGTTTTTGTCAGTATATCGGTATCAGCACGGTTCGTCCTTTAACTAAGCGACGGCCCAGAAAGGCAGTCCTTGCTTTGGCATAGTTTGATGGAGCCGATGGAGAAGTAGCTGTAGCCAATCGAGTTATTTTTTAATTCTGCCACCGCCCGGCCCTGGTTGGGTCAATGGCCCACTGACCAGCCGCTCTTCAGGCGCTACTGCAATGCCTTGACTCGACTCAATCTGCCTTCAGGTGACAAATATGATCATCCTGAGGCGGTGTGCTGTCTTCTCTTTTCTTCTCTTCGTCTTTTTCCTTCTTCTTTTCCTTTTTATGATGATTGTCAAACCCTGGAAGGACGAATGACAGGCCAGAGATCAAGGAGGCGGTGGAAAGTTGACGATGTCTATCTATATCGTCAAGCTCTTAGCTCTCCTCGGTAACATCTGACTTAGGGTTTAACCTCTTAACCACCGAGCTGGGATTTAATATTGGGAGACTCCATTGCTGGAGCTAGAGAACTATAAACACAGCAATAAAATGTATCTCTTGACGGGGAAAGGGGCGGAGAAACCGACGGGGAAAGGTTGTACAGTGACTACCGCCTCTTTCCTCCAGATCATAATAAGAGACTTCTCCGCCTAATAAATGATGACAATGAGAGCGTTGTTGAATCCGCCGAGTCCTCCCAGATCTCCCCGTCCGCTGTTGCGCGGGAATCCCGCGTCCGTGAGGGTAACTTGGTGGGCTTTTTCATAGGGGTATGTACCTAATAGAGTACTCTGTAGCCTTGGGAAGTTACCGTGAAGTTAGAAGCCAACTAGTGCCAGATTCGCTGGATCGTGCTTGAGCTTTGAATAGGGCCAGTCACGATGCCGTGCCTTCTTACCTAACCTGGCGATTGCAGCAGTTAGGTAGTTACCTATCGCGCTTGAAGCAATTCGGTGCTATCCTACGACTTTTCGATGGCCGAAGCGCTGGATCGAAGCCAGTGGAGCTGGAGAAGATCTTCCTATCTATGACGATTTCAAATTTAAAGTGCCTATCAGCTTGGAGACTTGTTACCGGTGATGATACAGGTGACCAGGTAAGTTCTATCAATATATATGTACCATTTTTCAATCAATACGGTACAAAAAAGCTGTAATTCCCTATGATTATTATTAGGATGTACTCTACTCGCCATATGTAACTCTGTAAACTGTAAAGACATATAGTTAAGGTATCAAGTAAGTTACCCTCTTAAACCCCGGTTTTTTTTTTTTTTCCATTTTCTTTTTTCCCCCCTTCGGCGAGTCTAGTAACTTCGAACCTATGAGGGACGCGCCCGACTCCTATCATATTCTACCTTGCCCCTGCTGTCAAGAACAGCCTCCAAGACCCTTGGAGCTGAACAGTGTAGGGGCTAATCCAGGTCTCCCCTACCTAAAGCGCATATTCCCAATGGGGACTTGTCACTACAAAGTAGCAGCCTTCTGTTTTTTGCATTAATGTACAAGCACCTGACCCCCCCATCGTGGCTGTCATTACTTAGTACATACAGCGGCTCAAATGTCCTCCGAATCTTCTTTTAGTCTCTCTTTTCATTATTTATTTACTATTATTTTTTCCTTTCCTCCCTTTCCCCTTTTGATGGGCCTTCTCCCGACTAGACGGGCGAACTCATAAGCGGTAAGGGCCTCGGTAAAGGGCCTCCGGCCTCCGCTTTGCCAGCTGAAGTATCTAGCTCGTTGATATTGTCTATCGACATCATCCCAAGAGAAGGGAAAACCGGGATCACGTTCTCGTATTCCTACACGTGGGATTCCCATTTTTGTATACGAACCTTTGGGGATCTGCTTGAGATCATCTTCTGCCAAGGTTCCAAATTTGGATCACATTCTTTATTTCTTGCATACGGACTGCTTTGGTCAAAATAATCTCCTGAAAATCGCTGGTCGTTGAGAAGTAAAGCTTAAGAGGACCTCAATGGTTCGCGTTTCCTGTATCCTTTCTTTTATCGGAAACCCTGACTTGAAGTAGTGTTTATTGATTGAACCACGGCCATAAAATCTGTTGTTTATTTTCTTTTAAATTAGTATTTCCTTCTCTTGGTTTTTGTTGGCATTCGCCAGATATATCTCTTGTCGGTGTTTGGATATCGTTGTTATTCGACTTTGGTCATTTATCACCTTTAAACTTCGCGTGATTTGGCACTCAAATTCTCAGGATGGCCGGACCAGGTGGTGGCCCTCCAAGAAAAAGTCACACAAAATCAAGGAATGGTTGTAAAACTTGCAAGAGAAGGCATATCCGATGCGATGAAACGTTCCCTCAATGGTATTGTCCACCTTCGGGACTAAAGTCTATTCTCCGGAGAAGGAGTGAAGAGTGCTGACGCCGGCATATTCATCTTATAGTCGAAACTGTACAAAGCATAACTGTCGATGTGATTATATGGACGTCGCAGCGGCAAGAGAAGAGTCACCAAGAAGTCCGGGGGCAGCTGATCTCCTTATGACCCCAGATATTGAAATAGAGATAGACCACTGGCGTGTGACCGGCTTTCCCCCATTCCCCGAACTTGAAAATTGCCCTCGAAATGACTGGTACCGCTTCACCCGGGTCGAACTGCGCCTGATTCATCACATTGCCGGACTATCGATCGATCTTCGGCGCCGTGGCTTTAGCAATAGCACGGTATGGGCGCAAAGGCTTCTGAGGTAAGAGGCGACTGTAGTATTAGAATTTCTCGGTTTCTTAAATTGACGGTGACCCCAAACAGCTTTTTAGTGATTGCACTGTCGTCCGATTTCGTGATGAGCTCTGTTTTCGCATTTTCAGCGTCTCACCTGGCATGGATCACCCGGAACAAGGAAACCGAAAATCTAGTCATCCACCACCGAGGAGTCGCAATGAAAGGTCTCCAGAAAGCGATAAGCACCTTCTCAAAGGAGAATTGCGATGCTATTTTAGCCGCATACACGCTATTATCATGGCAGGCAACTGAATGGTGAGGACTGAGAACCCATCTTATGTACCCGTGATATTGAGCTAACCTTGACTCCAGGGGATCATGGGCATACTCCCAACAGGGAATCTCATCAGTAAGTTCTTTGTAGTAGATTTGGGATTTCTCCTTTCGTTTTTATTCTCTTTAACACTTTGCCGGTGTTAGGTTTTGAACGCGATGCATCCTTATTGGAAGGAAACATCGGAGCTTGCTCAGTCACTCGAAAACCAGAGAATCTATCGGACTGGTGGAGTTACAATGTCCCCAAGTTACTCGTCTAGCATGAATCGATTTCAAGAAGAGGATCTCGCGCGTCTCGACCGTGCTTGTGCGAGCCTTCAAAATATCCAGGAACGCTTAAAACATAATCAAGAGTATTACAGCCGCATCTCAGATCTTTTGGGTTTTGTTCAGCATCTTCGCGCCGATTTTCCCTTTCGGGCGCCAGAAAGGGCCTTTGAGAGGCTACAAATTTTACGAACTTGGCTATTTTGGTTGCCTACGGAGATGTTGCGGGGAGGGGAAGATGATCTGAGCGCTTTGGCCGTACTCGCCCAGTTCTTTGGAATGGCCGTGGTCTTGGAGCCTCTTTTCCCCGAGATTGAAGGCGCGTATCTCGGGGGTATGGCCGTCGCTCCCATCGAAGATATCGAGCGGATACTTTTGTCCAGGAAAGCAACTCTCCCATTTGTCCCGGAAGTGCAGTCGGCAGTGGCTCTGATGGATTTTCCTCGCAATGTGGTAGCCGAATATAAAGGTCGTTTTCAGTGGTCACCATTGCATCAGATGAACCATTTTTCTCCAACAATTTATAATCATGGATTGCCAGACGTCCAGCTCGTATCTCCAGCATCCTCGACCACCTCGACATATACGACCTATGCTTCGCCAATACATTCTTCACCCGTAGTTGCCGTCCCAAGTTCCCCATTTCACCCCACGGCGATCTATCCAGCAAGTACGCCGTCAAACCATTTCTACACCAGCTCACCAACTCTACACTCAGATCAGGGTGATGATGGGGCGAGCTTATCCGATTATAGTCGCCCCGGCACTCTCGAACATTCACCGGCCTTTTCCCCTGTTTACGTGGATGATATGAGCGGAGGGGTATCGACTGCTGACGGAGCGGGTGGGCTCAGCATGGGGCTTTACCACGAATCACCAATAATGCATATAGGGTCGGTCGGTCCTGAACTCTGTTGGACATGATCCGATATGTCTATCTGCTACACTGAAATAAGAAAGAGAAAAAATGCTTTTTTTTTATGTGGACTGAGTTCTGTATAGCTTTTCAATCCGTGAAAGCCTCAGGGATCTCGTGTCTGTGCCCTGAGACTTTTCTCCGGGCTGCAATATTCCCAGGGCAAGATAAATTTTGCACTAGCTTTCGATCCGCATTTTGGATTTCGACCACCTCATCTTTCTCCGCATTACATAGATTTTCCTAGGTCCGCAAATACTGGGCGTATTACTTGGTGTTGATATTGAAAATATTGATTATGTGCATTGGCATTGCTTGACCAAGCTGGTGAATAGAGCGTTTTGAGGGTTTTTTCGGGAGGTTTATGGCTCATGACATTTGTGCATGTTTCTGATTCGGATCATGTATGTTTCCTTTCCTTCTCTTCTCGACTTTTTATTTTTATTTTTACTCTTTTCTCATTTAAACGATATTTTTATTTCACCTATCACATTTCTATTTTTTGATACTCATGATTACTCTTAAGGCAAGCATGTGGCAAATAATTTTCCTTTTCTTTCTTTTTCATTTCCTCGGTCTCTTATTTCTTCTCCTACCCTTTTAAATATTCTCAATATTTTTTTTCGGTCTTGTTTGGTGCAGTCTGTCAACATCGTATGAATATAGTGGGAATTGAGTCCCTCAGAAAGATTTTTATTTAGCCTCTGGTTAGAGCATGTCGTGAATGACATGAACCAGTGAAGTGTTTTCTTCAAGATCACCTCTCCAGGAAGGAGTATCTCCGGCATTCAGAGTTTTGTTGCTATTTAAAGGACATTCTTGTATTATATTGTTTTGGACAAATCAGACGGAAGCTATGCATTTGTCTCATTCTAGAGTTTGCCCGTGGGCAAAGTTCTTTCTCTACCTTCCTTTTTAGATGCGCCGTGCCTGCGAGAAGGAAACTTACAGAAGCCTATACCGTTTATAGAAGCAGCCATGTGTTACTTGGATTCAATGTGACAGCGCATATCAATCTGCACTAAGTCGGACTATGAGGGGGAGATGTTGAGAACTATCTTCGTCAACCCAATGGAGAGCTGCTGTTGCAGCCTGCACCATTTAAACCCGAAAAATTAAGCTGAGCTAAGGTTTCTGGGCGAAATCAAAGCTGTCCCAACAAATCGGGAATTGAAATGTCAGTGTCTGCACGCCGTTAAAGATACCAGCTGTCATGACTCATTATTGCAGAGAAGGTAACAATAGATCTTGGTGCATACCGATTCTTCGGGGTGGACAACAGCCGCTGCTCGATAGATCTTCATCGAACCTTTCTGGCCCTTTATCATCGTTGTGTTATTATAGGTATAGTATGATATGTAGTAGGTAGAGAGGGGAAACATGGAAGAGCATGTGCCATAAATAGAAAAGTGGATGCCTCATGATCCGGGGAGCAGGAGCATTGACGTGACCCTGACCCTGACCCTTTTTTTTCCCCATGCTATCATATTTTAGCGTAGTCCCACTACATACCAGATATTGGTAGTGCTAAGTGACCCCCCCCCCCCGATACATAACACTTGGATTAAATATCCTTTTTTTTATTTTTTTGCTATAATAATGTTTTGGGGGCAGAAAGGGAAGCGACCTTGAATTCGACCTTGACTAGTCTAACTAATCACTAGGAGTAGGGAATGGTGGCATTATTATGGTGCTAACTAGTTGCTAATAAACTTGCATGCCGGATCTCACCCGGTGGCACCTGCACACTCTCTAGTATTTATTACTAATTACTATTTACCGATTAAAAAAAGGGAACCTTGAAAAAAAGGGGAATGGAAGGAACCAGGAACCTTGGAAGACGAAGGAAAAACTGTAAACAGTTAGCACATATTTTGTAGCTCCGTTAGTGGGCTGTACATTTGTTAAGACAAATTTGTGGCTGAGGCTTATGTCTCACAAATGTTGAATAAACTTGGTGATCATTATGTAATAATATGATAGCAATATGTAGCAAACAACGTGGAGACTACTATTAACCACCGGAAAGTATCGCGTATCATATGGGTCAAGGTTACAGGGTTATAACCATGGTTACATCTGCAGTGACGGGTCTTGACAGGAGGTGGGGGGGCCAATTAGTTAAGGTAATAGTTATGGAGACAAAAGTTCCGGGGAACCATGATAGCGTTATGGACTCGAAGAAGTCAGAGGAAGGATATTAGAAGATGCGGATTGCGGACGTATGACAAGGACTTACCTATGTAGGTAGTTAGTACTGTAGGTGAGGTCCGTGGATAGAGTTTTATGGCCAGCTAGCTAATTTGATAGGCTTGATTGAACGGTCCCCACACTAGTTATTTGGAAGCCATCAATTGGCATGACCAGAATAGTAACTTTGCGCTCGGACTATCATAGCTAGACTACCTAAGCTAGTAGATGGTTTCCCCACTATGCTAGTCTCGACTCGGTATTGTGCTATGGATCAGAGAGGTTCATTGCAGACAAAAAACTTATAAATAGGTAAAAAAGGAGCTGGGCCTGAGCCACCTGATATACATACATACACATATGACTTGCAGAAAATGGGTTGGAATGGGGATAATCATCAATGGTTATGTATCCTGCATGATTCATGTATTTGGCATCATGCTAACTAAACTAACAACTTGCTTGAATACGTAGCAAAAATGCCATCGTAGAATATTGAATAATTACCCACAGGAAGAGAAAAATCGAGGGAAGGAAATAATCTATCATACATAGAAACGGAAAGGAAAGCAAGAAGAGGTAATATCTCCGAAGCTAGCTATGTAGGAAGAAGTGGCTGGGAAGTGTTCAGTGGTTAGTAAGTGCATCGATTGGTAACTAACTGTTGCATTGTTGAGACGACAAGAATTCTAAATATAACTTCTAGAATGTACTATCTATATGTACATATAAATTACATACTTCTAGTTGCTTTTAGAATTATGTACCTTTTACATGGATACCTTCTAGATACCTTTAGAAGTCTTAAGGGAAGTTAAGGCTGTTGTATATACATGTAGGTGCGCGCCTTTAGAACCAATCAAACAGAAGGCCTCGTCGGGTTTTCTATGTATCCATTTTGTTTGTTCCGAGTTATCCTAGGTAGTGACATTGGTGCCCTAGCCCTAAGAGCTATGATAGATTTAGTCATAATTATGGGATCAATATACTTAGTCGTAACGGTGATGACGATGCATATATCTTTGATGTAGTTTCTAGTTAGGATTATAGGAACTTGAACCTTGAGACCCTTATATATCTGAAAAAGTGAGTATGGCGAACCTTTGCAATATTTTCCTATTATGCTTACGTTTATAAAGTTATGTACCGCCTCGAATTTTGACTCCCTTATCTATGATAGTCGACTACCTCAAGATAATGCGCATGACCAAGGCAGATGCGATTACTGAATGGTTGTAAGAACTTATATTATTGGTCTAGTTAACTACAGCTCGAAGTGCTCCATATGGCTAACATTTGGGCATCCAGCCCTTAGGTCCAATACCTCTATGCCTGGAATTCCAGATTTATGAGAACGTCCAGTCAGATCACAGTACTGATGACGTGTTACTAGCCGGCCGAACAACTGTCAAAAATGATCATCTTACTCGGGTATCGAATAGTAATCTATTGATTGTTGGTGTCAACGGGAATATAAGTATTTCATCTTACATTGACAATTCAATCACGTGATATGAATGTAAGCCAAGGCCATCCATGATCCCGCCAGTACACTACTGTACTAGGCTCATATTGCGATCGACTCATCGATTATAGTGACCTTGACAAAGCTGTCTACCTCATCGACAGAGCCGGTACCCGTGGTATCAATTCCGGACGCCATGTCCCGACGACGTCGACGACTCCAAGATCTCATATGCCCTATATGCAAGAGATGCTGTTTAATAACACAATCAAACACAATCAATGAAGAATGAAGAAGGGCGGCGTCTTTTTAACTTGCCTCAGCATGCTCAATCAGAATCACCCCACTGGAGAATTTCCAAGGGAAATAATCTATGCTACTACCTAGGATGGAGCAACCTCTCACTATCTGTTGGTATCATTTCTTTGTTGTACGGAATATAAGGTTCCTTCCGCTAAGTACTTTATTAGACTTGGACGGAAAATCCCACCCTTATAAGGATCTGTCTATAAAAGACAGACAAATCCCTAGTAATTAGAGAACATAAGAACCCTTTGCAATTGCATACACTGTAGAACTATCTATGTACATCCCGGGTTATACCGACACTATCATAGCTATTTAGGATACAAAGCAAAGCTTTATATTAGAGTTACGGCCTGAGGTATAGAAAACAAAGGAAGTGGGCTAGTCCGAAAGGGAAGGCGGTAGGGCTTGCCCAAATATGAGAGACCTCAGACAAAGAAAATTCTTTCTGTCGAACGAGCCCCTATGATATGACTTGGAATGTTTTCGTTGTTCAATTTTATGTATTTGCGGTCTAGTGGTTCCATTTTGCAGTAGAAAATTCAATCTTCATCTAGGACGGCTTCGCAAAATCCCCCTACTGTATAGCTAGTCGGCCGCGGGGTGCCAAATTCCGCAGGTTTACCAGAGAATAAGACCGAAGAAAGTTTTTACAAACATGGCGACTGCGATCAACTCCTACGTGGTACAGACAAACATATTCAAATTAAGTCATGATAGCGAAATGACGGAGGCCACTTGCTTTGAGGCCTTTTTTTTTTTCTTTCAGCGGCTTATATTAACTTTTAATTAATCATAGGATCACATTGATTTCGAAGTCATATTCCGCAGAAAAATACTAGAAGGATTTACTACAAGAAATATAATAACACAATCGGGTGACACTAACTTAATATATGCAGGACGGAAGGAAGAAGGATACGAAAAGAGAAGGGAAGGAAACAAAAGGGAATGGAGAGGAGAATGGGAGAAAATCAAGCATAAGATGAAAAAGATCCATTTGCCTCCATGGACATAACCAAGTTCACATAAAGTAGACATCTTCCATCTGCTTAGCTGGCAAACTCCTGGAAGTCCCAGTGTGGTGGTGAATCCAATAACACCATCCAGAAGATGCAGTGGGATCCGGCATTTGTCATATTTGAGATGGCAGCATGCCAGGACCACTCATCTTGCACCGGAAGGCAAAAAGGCTCTGGGATGGTGATACGAGCGCACGCTAGCAAGTGATGTGCTTCGTCGAACCAGCAATCCGTTCGAAGTATATCCTTCCATCGATCAAAGTCAAGGTCTTGGACGGTGATTGGTTGCGAAGCTCCATCTTTAAGAACTTGAGTGATAGTGGTCGAGGTGTTCTGACCTCGGTAAGCCATGTTGAACACGTGTATAGTGCAGTCTTCTAATAATGGCGCCTGATGAGAAGTCTGAATTTGCTCTTGAGCGCCCGTGCTCGACGATGGTTCCGGATGGAGAGTCGGCGAGTCCGGTCTCTGCAGGCGGCTGGGTGTTTCATCAGCTTCTTTTTCGCTGGGTAGCTGGGTTGATGTGCTTGGATCTGCATTTCTGGATTGCTGTGATTTCCGACCGCGCTTCCGTTCTGTATACCTTCCCTTTTTGAGGTCGTTGTTGACTTTCATCGAGAATCCCACAAGCCCGCGCATGCCATCAGCTGAAGCTGAGCCGTTAATTATCGCCCTAGGAATATCGCTGTGGGCTTTGGTTCGAATCGTTTCCATTAATGAGTATTGTAGCTCATTGCTGCTGGCTCTGATCTTCTTCCCCAGCAGGCCACTCTCAGTGAGGAATTTCTTCAAAAAATCCCGACACTCGTCAAACTCGTCATCGCTTAAGTGATGAGTTTGCTTCTCGTCCAATCATGAGAATTTCCAATTCGACGATGCGGCATTGTTGTTGTGGAACCGGCTAGTGTGATGTGGATAACCAGAATATATTTGCCTGACAGGGTTCAGTATAAAACTGGCTCGAAGCAAATGATGACAAAAAGAAATAAAAGCCTGGGACAAAAGAAGTCAGTTGGTGCTTCTGTCAAGATTAGCAAGCAAAATGTACTTTTGTTTGTGGGATTTTGAAGCAATTAAGAAGGCGTGGTAGGCACAATGGATGGGGTAATGTCCTCAATTACATAGTAGGGGTATGTACATACGATTGCTCTATGTCTGTAAATCTCCCAGGGTTTTGCAGGCTTTTTCTTTGGTGTGTGATATGATTCCAAGATTCTTGTTTCACTTGCGCATAGGGAGTCCTGTGGGCATCAGGGCTACCGTTCCTGAGCGGCAGAATTCTGCCGGTCAGGGTCGTGCCCAATCTTAAATATATAGACGAGAGCAGACTGCAATTGCAAAGGCCTTATTATTATTATTAGGCAAATTTAATAGGCGTTTGTCGAAATTATGATAATATGGGAACTCCGAAACGGAGTATAGACGATTATCTCATAAACGAAGTGATTGACGAAGCGAAACACTACAAAAAAAAACTTGTTACACTACCATCCATAACCAATCCATTGTTCAAGTTAGTGAGGCAAGCTGCGACGAGAATGATCCATAACTGATAATTTAAAGCACTCGTCCGAAGCCACACTTAGGTAAAAAAAATCCGAAGGTAGTCTGAGTTTCTGAGACTAGGGAACTCCATATACAATGCAAGAATCCACGTTCAAAAAAAATCCGTTGCAGCTCATGGTGCTCTGATGTGCGCTCTACAAGTCTTTCCACTTTGTAATACAATTTGAGCAGTCCTTGACACTAAAAAGCCCCTGCCATCCCTACTGCATACACCTCCAAGACCTCAAAACGCCTCAAACACAGCACGTCGCTAACAATTCAGACACTCTACATTGCAGGCAATTGCAAAGAGTACAGGCAGTCAACGATCCGGTTATGAGGTCTCGCGAGGCAGTGAGGAGGACTAGGAGCCTGAGGATTCGACGAACGACGTCGTTTTGAGGTTTGTGAGGAACTAATTTTGGTTTTTTTTAAAGCTCCTACGTCTTTCTATTGAGATTATGCAGCAATTGCAGAAGCTAATGGTGATTCTCCATACAAAATTTGCCTACAAGCTGATTCGGCGCTACTAAGTCTCACCGTCTTCCTCGCCGCTTTTCATGTTTGAATTTCTGCCACCAAAGTGTCACCACCGCTTTCCGCGTCGTTCTGCCGTCAAAAGCCGAACTTGAGCTCTAAATTTATACTACTACATTTGAGACTGTTTTTACTGTAGCTATATATTCTGCTTTTTCGGTCGTATATTCTACATTAATATTGCATCTTGATTACTAGCAAGCTCGGAAAGGCAGCAGGGAAAGGCGGTCTGGAAGCTGGAGCGGTGAACAAGTAGTATGTATGTTCCTGGAGCTGTCTGAATCCTAATCATGATCTATGCGGGTGAGTCTATACTAACATGTCCTTGATCTGCAAGACTGATGGCCGGCGTGGCTCTAGGTTTCGTGGGTATAGCTCTACGGGTTCAAAAATTTGGAGAGAATATCGTGCACCAGATAAAGTCGGGAAAAGATGCTCACAGGATTAGGTTAGGATGACTCGAAACCTTTTGGCTGGAACATGTATCGGGGATAGCTCAAAGTTGACACAACATGGGCTTTGTCGCTTTTGTCGCTGATGAGCTTGACTTGGAGTTTTGAAAAGCACTTGAGGACCAGCTTGGCGGACTGCGAAATAGCTTAGCTACTTGCATTCTCAATGATTTAATAAACTAGAGAAATACGGACTGGAAGTTTGGTGTTTAGGCTATCGTGAGAACCTGGAACTCGTATTCGACATACCAAAAATTGCCGCTTGCGTAGCCTGATTACTTCAAGGGTAAGTGGTAAAGGAGTTTCCGTGTATCGGAAGCAGTTTTAGTAGTTTGTACATCCAAATTTATATAATAAAAATACCTATGCGAACACCATCCCGATATTTCACCCAGAAATACCGATTTATCGGAGACTCTACATACTTTCTCACTGATTGATGTCTCTTCTAGAACTAGTGAGGATGACTGGATAAGAAATATTTATTGACGTCCCCAACGACAAGGTTACATCCATGAGACCGGTATAATATAATGGTATGTATCTACGGTCGGGCGTTTGGTCTTCTCGAGATTAACCTATGAGAGGACAACATTGCCCTTGTGACCTCTACCGCAGGCCGGCTGTGAATCTTGGCTGTGTGAAGCCTGATGAATCCCAATCTACGGATAAATTTACGGAGCAAGGTATGGTCCAATCTTGGCCTATCAGAGAGCTAGTTACCACGAAGGATGGGCGTAGCATTTTCTAAAACTGCTGTTGCCTGCTTGAGTTGTTTAGAGAGTGGTTTCGGGGAACCATCAAGCTGAAAAGAATAACATACGCGTATATGGTCCATGGACCTTGTTTTCAAACCGCTATCAAATATTTCCTTCAGAGTTACTAATGGCGAAGCCGTACAATAACAGGTACGGTTGAGGAGAGTTATGTGTCCACTGTATCTTCTGCTTTACCATACCATTAATTGCCTTTGATTTATAATGTTATGTGTTACTTATAGTTATGTAGCCAAAGCATCCTGAGTTTGTATAAAAATTGACCAGCTTTGAACTGGGTATTATGTATGAATTGATACTGTGCTGATAAATTAAACTGAGAACTTGTACTCCCACTTGTGCAAATAAGAAGCAAAACAAACTTAGAGCCCTCAAGCGGTGTAGACATGGGAAGTTTCCCCGTTAAGGGGGAGGAGCAGGAAACATTCCATACGTGGGATAGCATATATGAATGCTCAGAACTCTTGCTTCAAGTATTGTAATGTACTGAAGCTCAATAACACCATTGTCGATGATAGTCCCATACTTTCGCAAAATTCAAACATCAGGCATTACGATTTCGCCAGTGAGACGCCACTCTTTAAGCTTTTAAAACCCATTGCAAAGGGAAAACAGGGCAAGGTTGCCACTGTTGAGTACGACTCCAAGGAATGTGCTAGAAAGAGGTGAAGGAAACCCCTTATCGGCAAGGCATAAGCTTTTTCGCGAAGGAAATTATATCATGAAGAAAGGCACTTGATAAAATTGATCGTCACATATAGCTATGAACCAGGTCCCGAAGCAGAGCTAGGCTTTATTCACCTTCCTCTTGCCCAGTGTGATCTGAAAACTCTATTATGAATGCCGAATATCAAGCCAGAAAACATCCTGGCTCACGGAGCAACACTGGTAATTATGGATTTCGACATTTCCGGACTCAGCTCATCCCCTACCAACAGCGTTTCAGTAGGCACACCAGACTACAGTGCCCCGGCAGTTGCGGGCAAATCCCACCGACGTCTTCTCGTTGAGGTGTGTTCTCCTTGAAGTCTGGCTACTATTATTAGCGGATAGGGGAAGGGGAAGTATTGCTTCAATGAAACCATATAGCGATCATCTATCACGTGTCCAGGAATGGACCAACGAAAAAAAGTCTTTAACTTATGCTCCTCTTATGAACTTCTGGCTGCGTGCTTGCCAACTTATGTTGGCAGAACAGTCTAATGTGCGCCCGAGAATTTATAGTACATCTAACGGAAGAACATCTTGAAGGGCTGAAAAATGCGGATTTCGTGAGCTGAGGGGGCCGGTCGGATCTGAATTTGTGCATTGGTGGCCCCCTCAGCTCTGTTCCTGAGGCAACCTTTCTTGTATGAAGTTGGAGTCATGAGTGCCCGTTTTCTCCTCTCTCGATTGCCTATTTCTTCCGTTTGGCAAGGCGGGCATTGTTTTCAATCCTTGGCATGCGGTGAATGGTTCAATCCACCTTTAAGTTCTGGGGCTGAATTAGATCAAACTGAAGTAGGGGGGTGTGTTTCTTTTTTTTTGAAGTGTTTTATTATTACTCCAATATTCGATTTTTCATTCTCCTGTTCGTGAGCTGCATTGGATCAGCTCGAGGTTTAGAACCGTCATGTGTAATCCAGATATGGAGTGGTCCCAACTTCATCTTGTTCTACCAGCACCCATGCGGGGTTACGTCATTATACTTATCATCTGATCAGGTTTCATGATGGGCGATTTGGTTAACATCCACGATGGCGATTCTTGATGTTGTATTCAGCATGAATATGCAATCAAGGGCGGCTTCGCGTTTCTAGACCTCTACGTAAATAACTGTCGCAATATATGAATTCAACTATAGTCCCATTAGGCCTAAGTATTTGAAGTGGGATAACTGTACGATCGCTGGGGCGACGATGGAAGCTAGAGTCTTTCAGCAACAATTAGAGCTTGGATCAGGTAT
The DNA here is from genome assembly GCA_002240705.1 of Elaphomyces granulatus. NCBI lineage: Eukaryota > Fungi > Ascomycota > Eurotiomycetes > Eurotiales > Elaphomycetaceae > Elaphomyces > Elaphomyces granulatus. The sequence continues at coordinate 1,366 of NPHW01005034.1, read as the reverse complement.
AGAGATGACATGAAGATGAGGACAAGGCTAGGACAAGAGACAAGACACAAGAGGCAAGAGGCAAGAAGAAGAGGCACGTCCAAAGCCTTGACCACCTGACATATGTACATGTAGCCTCAGGCATAACAGATCCCTTCTGCGTCGAACTCCAGGGCCTCACCGAGTCACCGTACTCATGGAAGAGGGCTGGCATGCCAATTGTATGTATATCCGGTCCATGGGACGCGAGCCGAGGATTGTTCGAGAGATCCTCTCTTGCTCGGTAGGTCTCGGGGCCGGTCTAAACCCGAAGGAAGGCATGTGCCGATGGAGATCCGACCACTGCATATCTGCAGCACTGAAGGTAAAGAAGAAGAGATGCGGGCAATCTATGTTACACACCATCGACTCGAGCTGGTTACGCCTGTTTGTCTAAAATGGCGTGTACCTGGAACCTCACTGGCAATCAGAGACGATACCAACTCGCGCAGGTAGTCCTTGCCGAAGACTTCTCCACTAGGCCTAGTTATCCTCTTGGTTGGCTGACGGTCCGCCGTTCGACGATAATGCATATTAAAAGCTACATACCGGAACCGTCTGTGCTTGCCGAAACGACCATACTTGTATCGTACTTTAGCAAATGGCCCCAATCCATGGAGACATCTCGAAGTCTCCTGTAGCCAGTAAGGGGCTTCAGGTCCCCAATACCGCGAGGAAAGAGAGCGGGAAAGGCCATCATAAAGAGGTGTTGGCCTTCTCTCCATTCATTGAGCGAGCTCGCACTTATCGTAGCCATCGAGAAACCTCGAAATTGATCCCCAGCCGGTTCGCCTTCTGAGGAACTTTGAGAGATGACAGGGACGGGCTCAGCCTCCGTCTGTTGAAGATTCCCTTTGAGGATGTACATTTCAGAGTGATCATTCTAGTTCTTCATTTCCCGCCGTGTCACTTTGCCCTAGGTCGGACTCATCCTCGTCCGAAGGATCCGACTCGAGTTCTGCGTCCGAGGTAGCAACTTCTATACGCGACACAATTTGGCCATGAACCAATTCATCTTCAGGCAAACTACGAAACGTACGCTGCATGATTCTCTTTTAAATATCGTCAATCCTGCTGATGACCTGCATATGTCAGCATTAGAAAGATCGACATACTTCAAGTTCTCGAGGAAGTCTAGGCAACTTGTCGTAGATTTCCCCGTTGAATTATACTGTGTCCAGCGTACTTGTACTGGGCACCCCTGGTCCCCAGGCATGGCCTTCGGCCTCTTCGCGGTTCCTACCAGTAGCGTGGTCAATTCCTTGATGTGAAGTCCAGCGGCTTCGAATGCAAGAGATCCTTTAAGCTAACGAATTAGCGGCACAATACTAGGGGCCCGCGCAACGTG
>NPHW01005032.1:7074-22955 GCA_002240705.1 Elaphomyces granulatus | reverse complement strand
TTCACTTCGGGCATTCTCGACACTGCAATATTACCAATCGCCTCATATTATAATCCGCACATGCAAATGATTGAACTTAAAATTTGTATGTATTGTAAAATCCCGCCTGCGCTAACTTACTAGTCTGTAATTTTCTTCTCAAGGCTTTGCGGCCTCAGGCATACAAGTACGCAATTAGCCTCGGAGGTCACCCGTAGCCCTGACTTCTCAAGAGCTTCAATATTCAATATCGCCGTGTCACTTTTGAATTCCCTCCCTTTCGGCAGCAATAATCCATCCATTACTTGCAACTTATAATCTGTAATTATTCAAGTAGGGCACATTGGGTCTCCTGTCAATATGAACGACCCAGCCGGTGGCCTTCCAGGCCAGTTGGTATGTGTTTACGCTTCCGCAATCAACTGGAACAAGCTCATTCTCACTCACCCTCCTAGCTGCCGCATATGCACCTTGTCTCACGCTATCGGTACCCTGTGATGAATATGATGCCAACAGAAACCGTGGTGGAATACCTCATCAATGCCTCAAAGGTGGTCCGCGAGCATCCGATGTATTGGACCTTCCTTGATGGACCACCAGATGGCACTGCGCTGCTGGCTTGGCAACCACAGAACCACTTGGGCACGACTTTTGCGACTGATGGTTATGTGTGGGCGGATGCCGAACAAGCTCTGACATTTGAAACGAAAGGCTACGTATGCTGGACGGGTTTATGAAGGATGATCGACTTGACTGACAGTCTGGATTAGACAGTTGAGATGTGGCTTCATCGAAGTGGCCATCATCCTCCTATTGAGTCAATAGCCACTCATTGCCGAAAGCGTTATCGCCTTACATCTCCCAAAGTTCCCAACCCGAATCTAGCTCCGCCAGACCCGTCTCTGTGGTTAATTCACTATTCGAGAGCTCCTCAATCTGACCACATCCCAGCAAATCGGATACCAATCACACCACAGATTCAAAACATGTTGGCACAAAGACGATTTTTACAGAGTCAAGGTCAGCCGGCCCGGAAGGACTTTATGTTGCATGATCCGAGCAACTGGCCCACAATCAATTTCCCGCCGCAGATGGGCCAGCAAGGATTTGCCCAGCCAGGCGTATATCCTAATGCATTAATGGGTCGTCAACAAGGCACCTTTTACGCACAACAACAAGGCCCTGGTGTGCTAGGGCCGAAGGCGCCACGAGGTCACCGCGGCTCGGCGGGTACGATGATAGCTCTTCCTGCCGACGTCTCTTTGGAGGATGAGGAGGTTTCTGCAGGCGACATACTAGACCTCCTTAGCCCCAGAGAAATCAGTAAGATGCGCTACCAGCAGCATCATGAATGGATGGAGGAGGTATTTGCTTCTCCATACGCCATAAAACAAATTACTCCCGTCGACCTTGGCTTAGGCCGTAAAGGAGAGCTTGAGTCGTTAACTGTCGGTTTCTTTGAAGCGCCCGTTGGACCATCGCACACCAAGGACCCCAAAGATGCTATGGTTTCTCATCGGACGCGGAAAATAGAGCCAGAAGAAGCCGACCAATTTACAGAACGTGTCACGAAGAGGGTAGCGGACGTCTCTGCTGAGATTGAGAAATTGAAGAAGCAGCACGCTCGAAGGATGGAGAAAGTTGGCCGCCTCTCTATGCTTACTGAAGCAGAATTGCGACTTCGGGATGCAGCTGCTAATCCTTCTGAGACGGGGCCTGAGATCTGGAGACTTGAAGGCTGTGTCGATATTCCCACTGAAGAAGGCATATCTCCAGCCGACTATTCTATGCAGACAGCAAAATTTAAAGTCGATGACATTGCCAAGGATTTGGAAACCGCGTATGGACGGTTAATTGTACCCGAACCTAACGTATCGTGTGTGCAAAAGGGTGGTTTATTAGAGAGGATCGAACCCGATCAAACAACAGAAGGCACCAATGGAGTGGGCTTCTCGGAGAACGATATCATAATGGACAATGCGGATCATCTCCTGGATCAATTTGGTACTCCTCCCGCTTCAACTTTGGGGCAAAGGGCGGTCTCAAATATCCGAGAATCAGTTCCCCATGCCAGTCTAGGTTCCGCTGTACCATCCTCCAACGCGTCCAACATAACGACAGATACTCCGGCGGATACTGGCACCATTCCGAATTTGGAAGTGGATGTTGAGATGTCCGAATCCAATGAGCCAGCTCAGCACAATTCCGATAGTGAGGCCGGTGATTGGGTGATGGTTGGCAGCGAAGATAAACCCGCGAAAATCCATAATGCCATCTTAAGCGACAAAACCACCCGTGGCGTTTCTGGCCCAGTCGCATTAGGCACGCCTGGTAGCGTAATTCAGGGTCTCACCCCAGCTAGCACTGGGGACACAGGTGGCCTAGAGACGAGTAACTTCGAAGACGCCACTGAATTCTCCAACATTGACTCTGCGGGAGATGCGCTTGCCGCATACAGTGAACAGCATGACGGATTGGATCTACCTGACCTAGACAACTCCGCTTTTGGAGACGCCTTTCATGCTTCCGATAATGAAGGCCATGCAGATGAGATGTCATGAGATGAGTAATCTTACTCCGTTTTTGATAGATGGAATGACGTCTGGTTAATTGGCGTTGGAGACTTTCGTACATATGTATCTTTAGGCGCAGGCGGGATTGGCATGGAGTCTGGGTGTATTTTGAAAAGAACGGGAAGTATTGAATTTTTTTTTCCCCCATGAAGCAGTGTTGAGTATCCAAAAACATGTAACATCTTTTATCAATAATTCAGTTCTAAGGTTCTGATAACAATATCTCAAAAAGATTTGTCGCCTTACAGCATATTAACACAGTTTGTAGGAGTGTATAATTGATAGAACTAGAATACCATCTGAATACTTAATTTCCGCATACAGTACAAATTGAAGTTACGTTGCCATCCGAAACAGAAGGGTATATAATAGTATTCCATCATGCTACCATGTCAACGATCCTTAATTCCCTGAGTCCCTGACTGACAGAAGCAAAAATTATGGTGTTTATGGTGATGGAGGACTTCGAAATGGTGTAACTATACGACTATATAGATACCTATCATAACATAATAATACATTACTATATATTTTACATGTACAAAATAATACATACACTCATACTTAAGTTATGAAGTTATCATAGTTATGACGTCAGTGGATCATGATGTCCTTGGTCCCAACTCTGACGACATCACCACAATAATTCCAAGGTGGCGATGAAGAAGAAAGGAACTAATCCCGGTACGTGCTTTTATTGATTTTGTGCTGTATATATATATATATTATATATTTTCTCTCTTCTACCCGATTCCAATTCAAAACGTTTGTTTATCATTGTTTTTTTATATAGTAGTGTATTATACTATTTTGTCGGAAGGAACTGACCCCATGAGAATACTCTTGACTCATATTAGCCCCGATCTTCGAAGCAGTCTGCTATTTTAAAGCATCACGCGAGTTTAACTGGCAAAAGGGGGCACACTATTGAGCGCTGTCGACTTGAGCACAGACCTCACTAAGCAGATAACAATTCGGAAAGAGGCCTAACAATGTATGTTATTAAGCGGCTATGGTGTGTAAGTATAAAAAAAGCAGCTGACATAGATGGGTTTCGCTTCGCCTCTCCAGGAATCGAACACTCTCAACTAGGTCAAAGAAGGAGGGCCACTCCGATCGTCCTCGCCACCGCTTCACCATGGCTACTCTACGAGGCTTCCAGCAACCAGAGCTAAGCAAGAAATTGTTCAAGATCATTAAAAATGAGAATGCAGCTATCAGTGCATATGAATGTGCCGGTCGAGAACGGGTTTCTATCGCTTCACAGTTGTCGGACTGGGGCGAGAGCACTGGAGATGAAACTATCTCCGATATTTCGGACAAGATGGGTGTGCTTCTGGCCGAGATTGGCGAACAAGAGGACATGTTTGCGCAGAATCTGGAAGACTATCGCGGCACGCTTAAGCAGATTCGCGATATGGAGAGTTCGGTTCAGCCGTCGCGAGACCATCGAACAAAAGTCGCCGATGAGATTCAGAAACTTAAATACAAGGATCCAGCAAGCACGAAGCTGGTGACTCTAGAGCAAGAGCTTGTGAGGGCGGAGGCACAGAATCTTGTTGCGGAGGCACAATTAACTAACACTGTATGCGTTAAATTGGATCAATGGGAAAAGATAAGCTGACATCGAATGCAGACGAGACGGAAGTTTAAGGAAGCTTTCGAGTTGCACCTCGTGGCCACCATCGAGCGGGCCGAGAAGCAGACAATCTTAGCCCGCCATGCTCGTCGTCTCCTGCCGTTGATTGATGATTCCGCCGTAGTTCCAGGAGATCAAAGAGAACAGTATGAGCATGGATCAGAGGCCCGTCGGATTCTTAATGATGCCGAAAGCGATCTGCGTGCATGGGAATTCACTGTAGAACCTATTTCGCCCGCTGCTGCTGCCGACGAGACAAGCAAGTACAGTAATGAACAGGCCGATCCAGCTGATGGAAGTTCTGCCATTCCTACCTCGGAGGATGGGACGAGAACATGTGACGGAGGGAATGAGGCCACTCCATTATCAAAAGAGGTGACAGGGGATACTTCAGGACCAGAAAGAGATCTAGAGGCATCGGAGGAAAATAATGCACCGGCCTGAGACTGCAATTTAAATTGTTTTGTATATGCTACCATGATGTTTTGACTCATTGCATTCGGAATTCCACTGTTGAAATAACTGACAGATCATCTATGTATCATGTATTAGTATGTATTTATATAGGAGATGCAGATTTAAGGTAAGAATTCATGAAATGCAGAATACATACATAGCCGAAAAGACCGCTTAGCCCCGGTTGCCTCAGGCCTTTAGAGAACTAGAGTTAGTAACAAACCACGTGATCTAAGGCGCCAGGTGACGCGAAGCTCGACAGCTCAGGGCCTCATGCGAAGCGCATTTCAAACCTTCATTCTTTCTTCTCCGATCCAATCCCGGCGTTTAGGGTCTCATCCTTTTGTACATTATTGTTTTCATACCACTTTAGACCTCTCTACTTTCCTTCTCAGTCTCCCATCTTGACTATGGACACCCTCGTAGCGCAGTACTCTCGCTTGCCTTTCCAGAACGAGCTTCCTTCGGAGCAAGAGCAACAAGACCTAATACGATGCCTGCCACCGCTTTCTCTTAAATTTGACTTGCCTCCCATTGCAAATGTAAGTCATTACATAAATAAAAGCTGCTCATCTCTCCAACTTGAGTGGCCCTGTCGACCCCATGTCTGATAGTCCAGGAGTCAACCATTGCTAACACATCTCGTCCCCTACTAGTCTTCAGCTTTTCTACGAGCAGTAACGGATGACCATGCAAACCCGGACGTCCCGATCAAGATCACCCACGGCACAACTACCCTGGCCTTCCGATTCCAACATGGAATTGTATGCCTTTAGTCCTGTGGTACGGCTCACGGTTGCTAATAGCTGGAACTAGATTGTCGCTACTGATTCGAGGGCGACCGGAGGGAAGTGGATTGCTAGCCAAACCGTGAAGAAGGTCCTTCCCGTGTCACGCTTAAGTTTGTCCTCAGACAAACCGCATGAGGGTCCCGTACCAGGCCTTCTAGGTACTATGGCAGGCGGCGCAGCGGTATGTTGGTGCCCAGAGGAACTGCCGAACTGATTTTTAAGTCTCATACTAATCAGGCACTCTCAAGGATTGTCAATACTGGCTTAGATATCTCGCAGAACAGTGCACTCTTCACGGTACGTCTTGAGTAATCCAACTAGTTGTCATTGGCCTAATTGATTGGTAGAATTACGTCATAAGCGTCGTATCACCGTGGCCGCTGCTTCTAAGATCTTAGCCAACTTAACCTTCTCATACAAGGGCATGGGTCTGAGTATGGGAACTATGCTCGCAGGCGTAGGTGCAGCCCATCCATGTTGGTGACTCTGCATTGAGCTAACAGTGCTTTCAGATGACCCCACAAGAAGGGCCTGCACTCTATTATATCGATTCTGACGGTACAAGACTTTCTGGCAACTTATTTTGTGTTGGCTCGGGTCAGACCTTTGCCTACGGTGTGCTCGATGCTGAATACCGGTTCGATATGAGCGAGGAAGAAGCTCTGGCTCTAGGAAGTAGGAGTATCCTTGCCGCAACATACAGAGATGCATACTCTGGTGGGTACATCAATCTGTATCATGTAAAGGAGGAGGGATGGGTCCACCACGGCTTCCGTGACACAGATCCCATCTTCTGGAATACAAAGTTAGAAAAGGGTGAATTTTCGAATGTCACGGCCGAAGTATGAGCGTGGAAAGGTAATTTCCTTGGGAAGGGAAGGTGCTGTATGGATGACTACTTGATATTCTTCCTGATCTGTCTTGGCCTTGTCTTCGACATCTGTCTTATCCAATTTTTAGTTCTTGTTTGCCCTTACCTAGGCGATATGCACTCGATAAATAGAAAGATAAGAAACTCAACTAACCCTTTTTTTTTTATCTCAGTGGGGGCCTATACATTTTGCAACTGACGACGCAAACCTACTTAACACATGTATAAAGCAGTGAACTCTAGAGAATAATAACTGGAAAAGAACATTAGAAGAAAAAGAAATGTTGTACCCAACAAGGCCGAACCGAAAAGGGGATATATTATCGACAAAAAAGAAAGAAAGAAAGAATAACAAAACAACATCGCTTTTCCTCTTTCGACTCTCGAGACATATACATTCATATTACTAGTAATAGCAAAACGCCAATAATGTTTGTTTAGCCGACTCCGAGAAGATAGAGAAGTTAAAACATATGTACAGTACATCACAAAAAGAAAGGGTAAGATGAGTCGAAATATTATTTCATGTCTATCGGGACCGGGTAGTTGGTGAATTTTTCCATTCTTTCTTATATCGTTTCCCTCCCAATTAGAGAGTTTGTGTGGGTATGTAGCCTCCCTCCTTTTCTCTGCCGGTTGTGCAGCAGATTTTGTCGATCAACTATTAATGCTCCACCCAGAACTTCATCCGGATACCCATGGCGGCAAGTTCGACATCCAAATATTTCAAGACGCCAGGAACGGCAACCAGGGTAACATTGTCTCCACCAACAAAGCGTTTTCCCGCTCCGTCCTCCCAGGCTTCCACGCGCGAGTCATCAAAGACAGCTTCCCTAGCACAGCGCCTACAGCGCATAATCCCATTCGTGCCACTGAGAGCACCGATCCCGCTCGCGGCGACGGCTGAATTTGGTGCCGACGCTGCAAGGCGACCTCGGTTGACGGTATCTCTAATCTTGCTGGAACTAACAGCTTGCACGGCTACTTGGGTAGAGAGGAAAGAACCGCAGTCGCGGCATATCCAGGCTCTTTGGGCATCAGAGCAGTTCATAAGACGGTCTTGCAGGAGGAAAGCTGCTCCATGCGCAAGGAGAGAGTCGCGCTCCATCTCACCAACGCGGATACCACCACCTTTAGCCCGACCCTTGACGGGTTGTCCGGTGAGCGCGTTGACGGGACCTGTGGTTCGGACCTGGAACTTGTCATTAACCATGTGACGTAGACGTTGATAGTGTACAATTCCTAGGTATATGTCGGCGGCAAACTCTCGGCCGGTTATTCCGCTATACATCGGCTCATTGCCGTGATAATTATAACCAGCTTTGCGTAACTGATGACCAAAATAGTCTGCTGCTGTGTGTTCTTCAGTAAACTGGAATGGTGTTGAATCTTGTGGGTGCCCGTGCAGAGCGCCGGCCTTCCCAGCCATGGATTCAATCATCTGCGCGATGGTCATCCCTGACTTCAAGTTAGATTAATCAAAGTCGCCAAGTGCCTGATGGACGAGAACGTACGGGATGGAAACGCATGGGGATTAATGATCAGATCTGGCTGGATTCCACTCTCGGAGAAGGGCATGTCAACGGCTGGCCAAAGCTGGGAACAAACTCCCTTTTGCCCATGACGAGAGGAGAATTTGTCGCCAATAACCGGCTTCCTTGGGATCCGTATCTTGATGCTGATTGCTTGACATGGTTCGCTCCCGTTCTCCGAGCCAAGGATCCGAACGCTATCGACGTAGCCTTCCTCCTGGTCTTTATACCTCAGAAAATGAGTTTGACTATCAAGATTGATGAGCTCATTTGTGGACGGGTCGTAGCGGACGTTATGCCAGGCTGCAATAATACTGCCCTCTTTCACTCTCGAACCAATATGAGGTAGACCATCTTCGTCAAGGGTGGTGCGCCAACTGGCTCTGATCTCACCCCCAGGGGCGAATCCGATCAGTTTACTAATCTCGCGTTTCGATCTGCTTCGACGGGACTCCTTTTCATCAAGACTGAATAATTTCGTCTTGTAAACTGTCCCATATCCGAAGCCGCGTTCATGAGACGACTTGTTGATAATCATGGCGTCATCCATGTCGTAACCAGTATAGGAAATAATGGCCACTACCGCGTTTGTTCCATTCGGGAAGTTATCTAGTCCGTAGGCGTTGTATAGTGGCGGCCGGACAATTGGAGTCTGACCGGTTTGCAACCGATAGAGCTTGTTGTCTGTACGATATTCAATCGAAGAGCCCGGAGTTCCCATGGTTTGTTTGCTCATTTGACACTGGTACATGTTACGAGGCGATTGATTATGCTCAGAGAATGGAGTCATGTTGGCCAGAATGGAAAGAATGTTGGTAGGGGTATATTCGATATGCGTTGATAACCCAGAGATGACATCTGACTGGAGACACGCGATCTCCATGAATGGCTGTTCAAACGGCCCCACATAATCCAGTTTATCGAGAGGAAGATACTTTACTGGCCTGTACATCCGTGCAGCTTGGGAAAACATGTAGATACCGGGATACTGGCCACCATTCGAATTGGGAACATAGCCAATCTCAAGCTCTAATGGAACATGATGTGTCCCCTCAACTTTCCAGTACCTCAACGTATCAGCAATCATGCGCGCTTGTCTGGGGGAACAGTATCCGATAATCCTCCCATCGAGTTGCACTGTAACATTCTCATCCAGAGCCACGGAGGAGTAAGAGCGGAGCCCAAGCTGGACAAGCGTTTGAGGAAGATGCGAGACATCAATATTTCTGGTAGCAATCAAACATTTGTGAGCCAGGTGATTCAGCAGCCCACACGGAGTTCCATCAGGTGTATGAACAGGGCAAAGAAAACCCCAACTCTCTGGAAGGAGCTTCCGCACGGTTGTCGTTTTCAGCTGTGCGAAGAAACCCCCTCTGTGAATCATTCGAAAATGGCTTATGAATCGATAAAAGTTAAGCTTTTCTGCCACTATTGTGTATCCGGAAGCCTGTTGGAGGTCCAGTCCGGATGGACTAACGAGATTCCCCGTCGATAGAAAATATTCTAGTGCGCCCCCTATATTCTCATTGGTCCTCTTTACCACCTTCGGTATAAAATCCTTGTCAAAAGATGAGTCGGTGAATTTAACGCCGTTATTTTTTTGGCACCAGTCTCTTGTGATAGGACCAAAGGACCTCAGCCACTCTTCTAGTCTCTCTTTGATAATCATTCCATAGAGGAAGCCTCCCAGCAAAACTTCTTGATTTGATATGGCGTCTGGATTATCGGGAGCGCAGTCTCCAGCTACAAGCGCGTAAAGCTTTCTCGCCATGAACACCATCATCTTGAATTTGTCATGATCCTGCGCCTCTGTGACGTTTTGATTGCCAAGATGTGGTAGCACAATCTTTCGGAGGAATTCTGTTCCGGCGTCTTCATCGGACATATCAGCTGGGACCCCTAAGACTGCACGAAATCTCTCCCCAAGGTGGACTTTTGTTTCTGCCATCGCATGAAGATTGTAGGCTTTGTAGGTCCTCAGCAAAAGCTCCACTCGATCAGTGACAAATGTATTCTCGATCCCTTTCGAAGAAGAGCTCCCAACGATGCCCTCAAAGATTTCGCGGTCGTTCGTTTCCACAAGTGCTTTGAGGATCATCACCAAAGGTATTAAATACTCGTTTTTACGCCACGAAAAGCGGAATGTCACGTTTCCATCCTTAAGGTAGTGCAGAACATTTGTTTGCGATGTTTGGTCCGGTCGGACCGACCGTATTTGAATACCGTATTTAGTGTATAAATTCCCTCTCTTCACGAAGGACGATCGCACAATTGCCATGGGGTAATTGCGTTTGGCGATGACTAGGAGGCGAATTAATTTTTCATTGCCATTAACAATAAAGTAGCCCCCTAATTCTTCAGCCTCCTCTTTGTGATCAACCAACTGTTCTGGAGTGGCATTCTCCAAGTGGCATCGATTGGCCTTCATATCAAAGTTAGCATCCATGACACCCTCTATCCGCAAGTTAAACCCCCAAGATTCTACTCACCCTCACCATCAAGGGGACTTGCCCCAGTTCCCGTACCGACTCTTTCCAGGCCCCATTATTGACCCGGTACTCAAGCCTGGCACGTAATTTTCCTCGATAAGTTGCATGCCGCTCTCTGCACTCCGCCGGATAAATGTTTCTATTTCTCGTGTTGAACTTATTCGTGGGTGGTAGTATCGCCTTCTCAAGGAATAGTTCCTTGATGCGGAGATTCAGTCGGTTCCGCTTTGGAGGTGTTGGTCCTTGTCCAACGGACTCGTTTTCTCCATCCAAGAATGTCTTTGTGCCAATGTCCTTTAAACCCTCCTCCAGGATCTTGGTGTTTTCGAAGAGCGCATTGAATGAATTAATATGCGGTTGAAGGGCCGCCGCGAGCGCGGGGTATGGGGAACGATCCTTGGGTGGATGTCTGAACAGTTTCTGCCGTCGAAGGGTATTGAATTCAACAGACCAGCTAGTGTCCGTCGGTGCTGGAGCCATGGCATGGAGCAAGATGTTGCAAGGCAGTCGTTTGCAGTTGAGGCTTCACATGCACCTTGACGGACAGTTGGAACTTCCACGCATTGTCAATTGACTGCAGCAAGATGCATAGCTACCCAGAAAGATGGGGCTTCGGAAAACAAGGCCGCGAGATTTTACACAGGATCTTTGCAGTTGCCTTCTTGGGCCAGAGCTGTGCTGTTTTTGTCTTTTTCTCTGGGAGGCTTTTCATTATTTTTTTTTGCGATATCGAGAAGTGTGGGTCGTCGTTATCATCACGTGGTGATAGTTAGATACGTAAATGATCCTTGCGCGATCAACTGTATGTACCAATGTTGAAGTATCTCATAAAATTTGACAAAAAGGACTAGTGGAGAATATCATAGGCTGCTGAAGAAGCAATTCGTATTATTACTGGAGTATAATACGGAGTGGGTTCCAGGCATCCATGGCTTAAGTCCTCTGATTGGGTTCCAGGATACATAATACTAGTAACTTCCAAAGAGTACCTAGGTATGTATTACAGGTTTGTTCAATAGTATTAGGCCTAACGGTACCTAGCTCACCAGCGCTTCTTGCTCCCTAGAGTCCGTACCTTACCACTAAATGAAATAAAAATTACAAGGAAATACTTATATTACCTCAGGCATTGATCTGTCCATAGGTGGTAGTCTCCATGGCTCCAATACTTCACTTCAGGGTTTGCTGAATAGGAAAGACCTCGCAATTACAAATTACAATACATATATTTTGACTATCAAGGTTCCTGAACGGTCAGTTTTCCCCGCAAGAAGATGACATCCAACAAAAACCAGCGCCTCCAGAGCCTCCTGTAACTCACTAACCGGATACATAGTTAGGCAGTCAAAATCCGCCCACTTGACTAGCTGCTGCATTGCTGCATTTTGCAAATCCGCCTTGAGCGCTGCCGCCATCCCACATACATACAATAATAACCCAGCTCTTCGTGCGCAATCCTCACTAGTCGCGCCGACAAGTTACCCACAGCTGCCGCGGCTACCCATCGTCCGGCTTCGACGAACCCATCCTTGGGGGAAGGAGACGTGAGAGATTAGCCTGGTAGGGTCTTCGAACAGGGACATCCACTGGAGAACTGCGACCAAGGCCGCCACTAGGTCCAGGATTGCAGAGCCGACCCCGGTCTAGCTAAGCGCTCCCCTCCAAACGGCGCAAATGATCGGTCATGCGTGCACATAGATCAACAACTATCGCTGTTCGAACGCAGAAAGTAACCTGAAAGCAACAGAATGATAGTCACAGACTTGCCGCGACCAACCCCGTCTGCACATTATCTTGCAGGCTAGTTTGTGGCTTACCATCAAACTGCTACTTCTGCGTATCATTTAATTGTCCTACGCCGCCTCTCATCGTCATCAGATTTCCATCCACTCTCTATCCTTTAGTGTCTTCGGGACTTCCTCCTGAGGTTTTCACCCTCCTCCCAATAGAGAAATCTGTCAATACAATCTGGGATCAATCCCCCTCGTGCGCATTATCGTTTGCATCCCGGTTGCGACCTACGCCAACTCAAACTCACCTTATCTTCTCAAGTCATCATCAAATATCAGTCATCATGGCGGGATTCTTTCGAAGTATCTATGACTGGCTCCTCCGGATGTTTTGGTAAGTAACTACACATCCGATGTGTCTCCTAGCAATGGAAGCATGCGCCATTCCAAAAAGCGGTTTCCGTATGCTGGCGCTGATATTTTATCACAATAAAAGGGCGACGGAAATGGACGTGACCATGATCGGCCTTCAAAACGCGGGCAAGTCATCGTTGCTGCGGGTTCTTGCGGTAAGGACCAGCAACCACCAAGCGGCTCCGGAACTTGCTGACAGGTGTTATAGGGAGGCGAGTTCACTGTCGAGTACGTCTCTATCGCTTTGACACCGTATAGGAAAACAGACAGTAAATTTAACAACCTTCATTACTGACATGTTTTCTTTTGCTTCCCACAGTTCTATCCCCACTATCGGGTTTAATACGAAACGGGTGCAGAAGGGTCATGTGACTCTCAAGTGGTCAGTGGCATGTCCAGGACCTCCAGCAAGACGATGTTGCTGACTGCAAACTTGACAGCTGGGACTTGGGGGGGCAGCCTCGGTTTCGACCAATGTGGGAACGGTACTGTTGCGGGGTCAATGCAATTGTGTAAGTCGCTGGCTTCTTCTGCGGGCACAATATCAATGGTATAAATGCTAACGGAAATAGTTATATCGTAGATGCTGCGGACAAGGCTGCCTTACCGGTAGCAACAGAAGAACTGCATGAGTTGTTGAGCAGACCAACTCTTGCTGGCATTCCACTCCTGGTTCTTGGAAACAAGTCTGATCTTCCCGACAAGCTCTCCGTGGACGAATTGATTGACACGATGGAGCTGAGATCAATAACCCGTCGGGAAGTGAGCTGCTATGGGATAAGCGCCAAAGAAGAGACCAATTTGGAAGCCGTCCTCCGTTGGTTAATTGGCAAGGCGACCGAGACCTCAATTCTGCGATCATGACTCCTTCTCTGACTTCGTCCTTGTGTCACTTCTTCACATTTTGTAGATGTTCAATTCCCCTCCATGTCCTTTTCTTTCCGTTTCTGGTTGGTTTGAATACATTCCAAACGCCCTTCACGAGATTCACGAGCACACTCAAGACGCATGTGGTCTAATCGGCCGCCCACCAGCGATGGCGGTACTTCCATTGCGCGACCTTTAAGCGATGATATCTGACACTTCGGCTCACCATGCCGATGGTAACATCTAGTGATAGCCGTTGTTATTTTCGTATTTTTTTTTTTTTTTTTGTTTGTTGAAAAGAGATTGCGATTAAAAAAATTGGAAAGGAGAAGCAAAAGGGAGGGGGAAAAAGGATAATTTACTAGTACAACCAACTGAAGTGTAAGCGTATTGATCAGTCACAACGATTTTGCCGAGTTCCATAGGTAAACTCCATTAAGCAATCGTGAATTGAAATGCCGGTACTTGGTTCACCACTAAATGAGTGAAAATCCAGGAGTAAGAGAGGTATGGGTGACGTTTGTCGAGTATTTGAGAGCACCATTTCTCAATCCCATTGTTAGGAAGGACGGCAGCAACCTCCCCTTTTATAGGTAGACGACGAGGACGCACCTTTTGAGGCCGCTCAGACCAAGTGATGCGTTGGCATTGCATAGGAAGAGGCGGACACTAAGGAAGCCCGCAGAAGTACCATGGGGCTTGGCCGCTTGGGGAGCGAGGATCCCCTGGCTCGGATTCCTGCGGGGCATGATAATTTCTGCATTCCCGTAAAGACCTCAGGCCCCGACGGAAAACACGTGATCAGCAAACTGTGTTTCCGTCAGAGCGTATAGACTGTCACTGATCAAAAGTAATATGTAGTAAAATATTATTACCTAGGAAACGGTAACGCTGCATGGGGAACGCAAATCCGAAAGAGGCCTTAACCACAAGCGCTGGGGGAGCGCCCAAAAACCAAATTAACCGCCATCCGTAAGATCGATGTCGCCTGAGAATCTTGTCTCATTATCCGCGCTACGTTTTCTGTGTGGTCACTGGTCAGGCATCGCCCTTCTTAGCGCCGTGTTCTCGCTAGCGTCCCGGTTGTCGCTAGCGCCCACCCCGGATAAATTTTATGCCTCTTTCGGCCCGGTCTGAGCTCCTGAGATAAGTGGGATCTGGGTTTCTCCCCCTGGTACCATCTACATGTATGATTAGAGCTTCCTCTCTAGTAACTTCGTTAGGAAAGACCCCTTCAGCTTTTAGAGGACCTTACAGTTGTTGCCTGCAATGCTACAAGTTCGTCGCGATGCGTTCGCAGACGTCCTCAACTGGGCTCTTCCACCCGTGGTCATCAAGGGAAGTTCAAGGATAATAGACACAAGTCCCACAACCAATGGACATTCCAGCGCTCATACGACAATGCAAGAACAACGATGGCGACCGAAAAGGGATCTCCCATGTTTCACGTTTCCAGTCGCTATCCAGTCATGGACCCTAAGTTGCTAGTTCGAATCGAGCAACTCAGGAGCTTTGCCGGAATACCGGGGCTGGGCAAAGCTATTAAGGACGATTATCTTGAATCACTGGACGGATTCGCCCGCCTATATTCGAACATCTGGCCTGAAATCCCGGTCAATGAATGTCAAACTTGGGCCGATGGACACGCTGTGTCCGCTCGGTTCTCAGAGCGATCGAAGACCGCTTTCACAGTTACACCAGCAATCTTCAGGAGACCTTAGCCAATATGGAGTTGGACAAGCGGTACAACTCCATGGATGATACAATTTCATTCTGGAGCCTTAGGATCGAATGAAGGTGATGAGACGACTGATTCTTAGGGTCAACATCAAGATTCGTCTCCACGATAAACGAAATATTAAATACCGACCGCGACGCAGCAACACATTACGCGAAAGGTCAATACAAAAGAGACGTGCCTACATTTTAGAAGTCGCGAAGAGGTTGAGCGAATTTCCCGCGGCCTCGCGGATAATTATGCCCCATTGCATTGACCAAAAAAGGGCACAGGAAATGAAAGGCAAGGCGACAAAATTCCTGACCCAAGCACGCCATTTTGCGACGGACGAGGATTCCTTTCTTAAATTCTTGAGGAGATTTCGGAACGAGAGAGATGAAGATGACGTCGAAAATGACGATGACCACGAGAACAACGATTAACTATCCCAGAGACGATCCAGTGCTCTATCGTGGAATCAGAATGTATGATAGCATTAGCATCAAGTAAGTTACTATGGTACATATTTAGTGATAGATACAAGCTGAAGCTACGATGGCCTAAGGTAGAAAGGAGCGTCAAGCTTAGATAAATAAAGGCGAAAGTCGTAAAAATTGTGGGCTTCATGTTGGTGGCGGTGCAAAGCTTGTTCGGGGGGCGGTAATCGCGCGACAATGATTTTTTTTTGCTGGAGTTGTCACCGGTGACAATTCCAACATGTTGCATTATTAGGGAAAATGTATATGAATGGTACTTCGTGGACTGAACGCTTGACAAAGTTGAAAGCAGTGCATCCAGTATGAAGCCAATCTTCAGCAAGAGA